>CAKAJA020000539.1:42500-44427 GCA_916610235.2 Lasioglossum morio
CACAAAATATATCACGCTTCCTCGGTCTTCGCTTCTGTGGAAAAGGGAGTATGTCCGGAGTCGTTTGTTGGAAACGGTATCCTCGTTAAGAGGATAAACAAAATTACTCAGGGTAGCCTGTGGAAAACGCGTGGTTGCGCGTTGTCGTGTAATCGTTCGCGAACATCGAGAGGATAGACGAGACGCGAAGGACCGGCTCGTGATGCTCGCTTTTAAAGCAGTCGTGAGTCTGACACCCTACTCCGTGCCGTGTGGCCCAATAGTGCGCACCACGAGAGCTTGGGACGAATGACCGCTGCCAGAGCCGGCTGTGAAGTCCCGCTCTCTATTTTATCGAGTTCGCGTATAACCAAGAGCACGGGAACGTTGCGCCGCACGCGGTGTGTTCGTTGACGACGGAACATATATAGTATATATCATATATAATATTTTTATACATTCGAGAGAGGATCGAGCTGCTCGTGATGCTCGCTTTTTTTAATAAAAGCAGTCGTGAGTCTGACAACACCCTCCTCTCTTCTCTCCGTGCCGTGTGGCCCAATAGTGCGCACCACGAGAGAGAGAGAGAGCCTTGGGTCGAGAATGACCGCTGCTTCTACAAACTAAGCCAGAGAGCCGGCTGCGCGAGTCCGCCAGTTGTATCGAATAAAAAAATATTTTATGAAGAATACGTTCCGAAGATAAACGGTGCTTTTCCGAGAGGACCGGTCGCGTGACGCTCCGACTAAAGCCTATGCACCACGACTTCCCGACGATGACACCCTACTCTCTGTGTGGCCCAATAGTGCGCGCAGACGAGCGTGGGACGAAGAACTTCGGGGATGATCGCGCGTGTACGGCCGCAGAGAGGAACGCCGCCGATTCGTGAGTTCGCTTGTATCGGAATCGCATTCGTTTCCTCGTGCACACAACCAAACATTTTATAGAAATGTGTTTATCGAGAAGAGAGGACCGGCTCGTGATGCTCGCTTTTAAAGCAGTCGTGAGTCTGACACCCTACTCCGTGCCGTGTGGCCCAATAGTGCGCACCACGTGAGCTTGGGACGAATGACCGCTGCCAGAGCCGGCTGTGAAGTCCCTCCGTTCTCACATTTCGAATAAAAGAAAAATAGAGGAGAGGAAAATGTTTCTCTGGATCCAGTATCCGGGATGTGTCTCTCTACGAGAGATCCCCGTCGTTTCACAGAGAATAAAATTCCTCTCCGCGTTTTCCACGTTACATAGGCTTTTCAATGTACTGTTCGCCCGGCCGTCAGATACTCGCTAGTCTCGCGGGTATTCTGACGGTTTTATTTTTCCGTTTCTACGGACGACGACAGTGTCGTTCTTAAAACGACGCCTGAATCTCCTTCGCGCGCTGGTTGGAGCTTTCAGGTATCGGCGTTCTTTTACGAACCGCAGAACAAGAGACATAACATATATTGATTATAAATCAAAAATATATACGATTACCCTGAACGGTGGATCACTTGGCTCGTGGGTCGATGAAGAACGCAGCTAATTGCGCGTCAACGTGTGAACTGCAGGACACATGAACATCGACATTTCGAACGCACATTGCGGTCCACGGATACAATTCCTGGACCACGCCTGGCTGAGGGTCGTTTACGTAACCAAATACTGCTTGCGTTGCTCTTGTAAGTCCCCGCCGTCGCTTACCTCTCCAAAAGTATATTTGGAGGGCGCAAAGAGCGTTTCTGAGTCGGGTTGCAAAGATGCGTACGTACGAGCGATAGATGGGCGTTTCGTCGGCGTTTGCCGCGGTTCGGTGAAAATTGCTGATTTCGCATTGCGTCTTAGACAACAGAGATAGAGTTTGTCAAAGTTTCTTCCACGAGAAGCGAAGTAGGGATTGGTATTTCTTACGTTCGAACTTGCGTGAGTGTTTTACGGTGTCGTGAGTCGTTATATACGACCGCCCGTAGGC
>CAKAJA020000540.1:0-56196 GCA_916610235.2 Lasioglossum morio
ACGTATAACGTATAACGAATAACGTATAACGTTAAACATATAACGTATAACGTATAACGTATAACGTATAACGTATAACATATAACGTATAACGTATAACGTATAACGTATAACGTATAACGTATAACGTATAACGTTTAACGTATAACGTATAAAGTATAACGTATAACGTATAACGTATAACGTATAACGTATAACGTATAACGTATAACGTATAACGTATAACGTATAACGTATAACGTATAACGTATAACGTATAACGTATAAGTATAACGTATAACGTATAACGTATAACGTATAACGTATAACGTATAACGTATAACGTACAACGTATAACGTATAACGTTAAACATATAACGTATAACGTATAACGTATAATGTATAGCGTATAACGTATAACGTATAAACGTATAACGTATAACGTATAACGTATAACGTATAACGTATAACGTATAACGTATAACGTATAACGTATAACGTATAACGTATAACGTATAACGTATAACGTATAACGTATAACGTATAACGTATAACGTATAACGTATAACGTCTAAACGTATAACGTATAACGTTTAAACGTATAACGTATAACGTATAACGTATAACGTATAAACGTATAACGTATAACGTATAACGTATAACGTATAACGTATAACGTATAACGTATAACGTATAACGTTTAAACGTATAACGTATAATGTATAACGTATACGTATAACGTATAATGTTAAACGTATAACCTATAACGTATAACGTCAAACGTACAACGTATAATGCATAACGTAGAACGTATAACGTATAACGTACAACGTACAACGTACAACGTATAACGTACAACGTACAACGTACAACGTATAACGTATAACGTATAACTTTTAACGTTAAACATATAACGTATAACGTATAACGTATAACGTATAACGTATAACGAATAAACGTATAACGTATAACGTATAACGTATAAACGTATAACGTATAAACGTATAACGTATAACGTATAACGTATAACGTATAACGTATAACGTATAACGTATAACGTATAACGTATAACGTATAACGTATAACGTATAACGTATAACGTATAAAACGTATAACGTATAACGTATAACGTATAACGTATAACGTATAACGTATAACGTATAACGTATAACGTATAACGTATAACTTTTAACGTTAAACATATAACGTATAACGTTTAACGTATAACGTATAACGTATAACGTATAACGTATAACGTATAACGTATAACGTATAACGTATAACGTATAACGTATAACGCATAACGTATAACGTATAATGTATAACGTGTAACGTATAATGTATAACGTATAACGTTAAACGTATAATGTATAACGTACAACGTATAACGTATAACGCTAAACATATAACGTATAACGTATAACGTTTAAACATATAACGTATTTACTTATAACGTATAACGTATAACGTATAACGTATAAAGTATAACGTATAACGTATAACGTATAACGTATAACGTATAACGTATAACGTATAACGTATAACGTATAACGTATAACGTATAACGTATAACGTATAACGTATAACGTATAACGTATAACGTATAACGTATAACGTATAACGTATAACGTATAACGTATAACGTATAACGTATAACGTATAACGTATAACGTATAACGTATAACGTATAACGTATAACGTATAACGTATAACGTATAACGTATAAACGTATAACGTATAACGTATAACGTATAACGTATAACGTATAACGTATAACGTATAACGTATAACGTATAACGTATAACGTATAACGTATAACGTATAGCGTTTAAACGTATAAAGTATAACGTATAACGTATAACGTATAACGTATAACGTATAACGTATAACGTATAACGTATAACGTATAACGTATAACGTATAACGTATAACGTATAACGTATACCGTATACCGTATAACGTATAACGTATAACGTATAACGTATAACGTATAACGTATAATGTTAAACGTATAACCTATAACGATAACGTTAAACGTACAACGTATAATGCATAACGTATAACGTATAACGTATAACGTACAACGTACAACGTACAACGTACAACGTACAACGTACAACGTAGAACGTATAACGTGTAACGTTAAACGTATAACGTATAACGTATAACGCTAAACATATAACGTATAACGTATATTGTATAACGTATAATGTACAACGTACAACGTATAACATATAACGTATAACGTATAACGTATAACGTATAACGTTTAAACGTATAACGTATAATGTATAACGTATAACGTTAAACGTATAACGTATAACGTATAACGAATAACGTATAACGTTAAACATATAACGTATAACGTATAACGTATAACGTATAACGTATAACATATAACGTATAACGTATAACGTATAACGTATAACGTATAACGTATAACGTATAACGTATAACGTTTAACGTATAACGTATAAAGTATAACGTATAACGTATAACGTATAACGTATAACGTATAACGTATAACGTATAACGTATAACGTATAACGTATAACGTATAACGTATAACGTATAACGTATAACGTATAACGTATAACGTATAACGTATAACGTATAACGTATAACGTATAACGTACAACGTATAACGTATAACGTTAAACATATAACGTATAACGTATAACGTATAATGTATAGCGTTATAACGTATAACGTATAACGTATAACGTATAACGTATAACGTATAACGTATAACGTATAACGTATAACGTATAACGTATAACGTATAACGTATAACGTATAACGTATAACGTATAACGTATAACGTATAACGTATAACGTATAACGTATAACGTATAACGTATAACGTATAACGTATAACGTATAACGTATAACGTATAACGTATAACGTATAACGTATAACGTATAACGTATAACGTATAACGTATAACGGTATAACGTATAAACGTATAACGTATAACGTAATAACGTATAACGTATAAGTATAACGTATAACGTATAACGTATAACGTATAAACGTATAACGTATAACGTATAACGTATAACGTATAACGTATAACGTATAACGTATAACGTATAACGTATAACGTATAACGTATAACGTATAACGTATAACGTATAACGTATAACGTATAACGTATAACGTATAACGTATAACGTATAACGTATAACGTATAACGTATAAACGTATAACGTATAACGTATAACGTATAACGTATAACGTATAACGTATAACGTATAACGTATAACGTATAACGTATAACGTATAACGTATAACGTATAACGTATAACGTATAACGTATATTGTATAACGTATAATGTACAACGTACAACGTATAACATATAACGTATAACGTATAACGTATAACGTATAACGTATAACGTTTAAACGTATAACGTATAATGTATAACGTATAACGTTAAACGTATAACGTATAACGTATAACGAATAACGTATAACGTTAAACATATAACGTATAACGTATAACGTATAACGTATAACGTATAACATATAACGTATAACGTATAACGTATAACGTATAACGTATAACGTATAACGTATAACGTATAACGTTTAACGTATAACGTATAAAGTATAACGTATAACGTATAACGTATAACGTATAACGTATAACGTATAACGTATAACGTATAACGTATAACGTATAACGTATAACGTATAACGTATAACGTATAAACGTATAACGTATAACGTATAACGTATAACGTATAACGTATAACGTATAACGTATAACCTTATAACGTATAACGTATAACGTATAACGTATAACGTATAACGTATAACGTATAACGTATAATGTACAACGTACAACGTATAACATATAACGTATAACGTATAACGTATAACGTATAACGTTTTAAACGTATAACGTATAATGTATAACGTTATAACGTTAAACGTATAACGTATAACGTATAACGAATAACGTATAACGTTAAACATATAACGTATAACGTATAACGTATAACGTATAACGTATAACATATAACGTATAACGTATAACGTATAACGTATAACGTATAACGTATAACGTATAACGTATAACGTTTAACGTATAACGTATAAAGTATAACGTATAACGTATAACGTATAACGTATAACGTATAACGTATAACGTTATAACGTATAACGTATAACGTATAACGTATAACGTATAACGTATAACGTATAACGTATAACGTATAACGTATACGTATAACGTATAACGTATAACGTATAACGTATACGTATAACGTATAACGTATAACGTATAACGTATAACGTATAACGTATAACGTATAACGTATAACGTATAACGTATAACGTATACGTATAACGTATAACGTATAACGTATAACGTATAACGTATAACGTATAACGTATAACGTATAACGTATAACGTATAACGTATAACGTATAACGTATAACGTTATAACGTATAACGTATAACGTATAACGTATAACGTATAACGTATAACGTATAACGTATACGTTTAAACGTATAACGTATAACGTATAACGTATAAACGTATAACGTATAACGTATAACGTATAACGTATAACGTATAACGTATAACGTATAACGTATAACGTATAACGTATACGTATAACGTATAACGTATAACGTATAAGTATAACGTATAACGTATAACGTATAACGTATAACGTATAACGTATAACGTATAACGTATAACGTATAACGTATAACGTATAACGTATAACGTATAAGTATAACGTATAACGTATAACGTATAACGTATAACGTATAAGTATAACGTATAACGTAATAACGTATAACGTATACGTATAACGTATAACGTATAACGTATAACGTATAACGTATAACGTATAACGTATAACGTATAACGTATAACGTATAACGTATAAACGTATAACGTATAACGTATAACGTATAACGTATAACGTATAACGTATAACGTATAACGTATAACGTATAACGTATAACGTATAACGTATACGTATAACGTATAACGTATAACGTATAACGTATAACGTATAACGTATAACGTATAACGTATAACGTATAACGTATAACGTATAACGTATAACGTATAACGTATAACGTATAACGTATAACGTATAACGTATAACGTATAACGTATACGTATAACGTATAAGTATAACGTATAACGTATAACGTATAACGTATAACGTATAACGTATAACGTATAACGTATAACGTATAACGTTATAACGTATAAAACGTATAACGTATAACGTATAACGTATAACGTATAACGTATAACGTATAAAGCATATACGTAATACGTTATACGTATAACGTATAACGTATAACGTAACGTATAACGTATAACGTATAACGTATAACGTATAACGTATAACGTATAACGTATAACGTATAACGTATAACGTATAAACGTATAACGTATAACGTATAACGTATAACGTATAACGTATAACGTATAACGTATAACGTATAACGTATAACGTATAACGTATAAACGATAACGTATAACGTATAAACGTATAACGTATAACGTATAACGTATAACGTATAACGTATAACGTATAACGTATAACGTTAACGTATAACGTATAACGTATAACGTATAAGTATAACGTATAACGTATAACGTATAACGTATAACGTAGAACGTATAACGTATAACGTAGAACGTATAAACGTAGAACGTATAACGTAAACGTACAACGTACAACGTACAAACGTAACAACGTATAAACGTACTAACGTACAACGTACAACGTATAACGTATAACGTATAACTTTAACGTATAAACGTATAACGTATAACGTATAACGTATAACGTATAAACGTATAACGTATAAACGTATAACGTATAACGTATAACGTATAACGTATAACGTATAACGTATAACGTATAACGTATAACGTATAACGTATAACGTATAACGTATAACGTATAACGTATAACGTATAAACGTATAACGTATAACGTATAACGTATAACGTATAACGTATAACGTATAAACGTATAACGTATAACGTAATAACGTATAACGTATAACGTATAACGTATAACGTATAACGTATAACGTATAACGTATAACGTATAACGTATAACGTATAACGTAACGTATAACGTATAACGTATAACGTATAACGTATAACGTATAACGTATAACGTATAACGTTTAAACGTATAACGTATAACGTATAACGTATAACGTATAACGTATAACGTATAACGTATAACGCATAAAGTATAACGTATAACGTATAAGTATAACGTATAACGTATAACGTATAACGTATAACGTATAACGTAACTAACGTATAACGTATAACGTATAACGTATACGTATAACGTATAACGTATAACGTATAACGTATAACGTATAACGTATAAGTAAACGTATAACGTATAACGTATAACGTATAACGTATAACGTATAACGTATAACGTATAACGTATAACGTATAACGTATAACGTATAACGTATAACGTATAACGTATAACGTATAACGTATAACGTATAACGTATAACGTATAACGTATAACGTATAACGTATAACGTATAACGTATAACGTATAACGTATAACGTATAACGTATAACGTATAACGTATAACGTATAACGTATAACGTATAACGTATAACGTATAACGTATAACGTATAACGTATAACGTAACGTATAACGTATAACGTATAACGTTATAACGTATAACGTATAACGTATAACGTATAACGTATAACGTATAACGTATAACGTATAACGTATAAACGTATAACGTATAACGTATAACGTATAACGTATAACGTATAACGTATAACGTATAACGTATAACGTATAACGTATAACGTAAGTATAACGTATAACGTATAAACGTATAACGTATAACGTATAACGTATAAACGTAAACGTATAACGTATAACGTATAACGTATAACGTATAACGTATAACGTATAACGTATAACGTATAACGTATAACGTATAACGTATAACGTATAACGTATAACGTATAACGTATAACGTATAACGTATAACGTATAACGTATAACGTATAACGTATAACGTATAACGTATAACGTATAAGTATAACGTATAACGTATAACGTATAACGTATAACGTATAACGTATAACGTATAACGTATAACGTATAACGTATAACGTATAACTTTTAAACGTATAACGTTTAAACGAATAACGTATAACGTATAACGTATAACGTATAACGTATAACGTATAACGTATAACGTATAACGTATAACGTATAAACGTATAACGTATAACGTATAACGTATAACGTATAACGTATAACGTATAACGTATAACGTATAAGTAAACGTATAACGTATAAACGTATAACGTATAACGTTATAACGTATAACGTAATAACGTATAACGTATAACGTATAAACGTATAAACGTATAACGTATAACGTATAACGTATAACGCTATAACGTATAACGTATAACGTATAAACGTATAACGTATAACGTATAACGTATAACGTATAACGTATAAACGTATAACGTATAACGTATAACGTATAACGTATAACGTATAACGTATAACGTATAACGTATAACGTATAACGTATAACGTATAACGTATAACGTATAAGTAACGTATAACGTATAACGTATAACGTATAACGTATAATAACGTATAACGTATAACGTATAACGTATAACGTATAACGTATAACGTATACGTATAACGTATAACGTATAACGTATAACGTATAACGTATAACGTATAACGTATAACGTATAACGTATAAGTATAACGTATAACGTATAACGTATAACGTATAACGTATAACGTATAACGTATAACGTATAACGTATAACGTATAACGTATAACGTATAACGTATAACGTATAACGTATAACGTATAACGTATAACGTATAACGTATAAGTATAACGTATAACGTATAACGTATAACGTATAACGTATAACGTATAATACGTATAACGTATAACGTATAACGTATAACGTATAACGTATAACGTATAACGTATAACGTATAACGTATAACGTATAACGTATAACGTATAACGTATAACGTATAAACGTATAACGTATAACGTATAACGTATAACGTATAACGTATAACGTAACGTATAACGTATAACGTATAACGTATAACGTATAAACGTAATAACGTATAACGTATAACGTATAACGTATAACGTATAACGTATAACGTATAACGTATAAGTATAACGTATAACGTATAACGTATAAACGTATAAACGTATAACGTATAACGTATAAACGTATAACGTATAACGTATAACGTAATAACGTATAACGTATAACGTATAACGTATAACGTATAACGTATAACGTATAAACGTATAACGTATAACGTATAACGTATAACGTATAACGTATAACGTATAACGTATAACGTATAACGTATAACGTATAACGTATAACGTATAACGTATAACGTATAACGTATAACGTATAACGTATAACGTATAACGTATAACGTATAACGTATAACGTATAACGTATAACGTATAACGTATAACGTATAACGTATAACGTATAACGTATAACGTATAACGTATAACGTATAACGTATAACGTATAACGATATAACGTATAACGTATAACGTATAACGTATAACGTATATAACGTATAACGTATAACGTATAACGTATAACGTATAACGTATAACGTAATATAACGTATAACGTATAACGTATAACGTATAACGTATAACGTATAACGTATAACGTATAACGTATAAACGTATAACGTATAACGTATAACGTATAACGTATAACGTATAACGTATAACGTATAACGTATAACGTATAACGTATAACGTATAACGTATAAACGTATAACGTATAACGTATAACGTATAACGTATAACGTATAACGTATAAACGTATAACGTATAACGTATAACGTATAACGTAAGTAACGTATAACGTATAACGTATAACGTATAACGTATAACGTATAACGTATAACGTATAACGTATAACGTATAACGTATACGTATAACGTATAACGTATAAACGTATAACGTATAACGTATAACGTATAACGTATAACGTATATAAACGTATAACGTATAACGTATAACGTATAAACGTATAACGTATAACGTATAACGTATAACGTATAAACGTATAACGTATAAACGTATAACGTATAACGTATAACGTATAACGTAATAACGTATAACGTATAACGTATAACGTATAACGTATAACGTATAACGTATAACGTATAACGTATAACGTATAACGTATAAACGTATAACGTATAACGTATAACGTATAACGTATAACGTATAACGTATAACGTATAACGTATAACGTATAACGTATAACGTTTAAACGTATAACGTATAACGTATAACGTTTAAACGTATAACGTATAACGTTATAACGTATAACGTATAACGTATAACGTATAACGTATAACGTATAACGTATAACCGTATAACGTATAACGTATAACGTATAACGTATAACGTATAACGTATAACGTATAACGTATAACGTATAACGTATAACGTATAACGTATAACGTATAACGTATAACGTATAACGTATAAACGTATAACGTATAACGTATAAACGTATAAACGTATAACGTATAACGTATAACGTATAAACGTATAACGTATAACGTATAACGTATAACGTATAAACGTATAACGTATAACGTATAACGTATAACGTATAAACGTATAACGTATAACGTATAACGTATAACGTATAACGTATAACGTATAACGTATAACGTATAACGTATAACGTATAACGTATAACGTATAACGTATAACGTATAACGTATAACGTATAACGTATAACGTATAACGTATAACGTATAACGTCTAACGTATAACGTATAACGTATAACGTATAACGTATAACGTATAACGTATACGTAAACGTATAACGTATAACGTATAACGTATAACGTATAAGTATAACGTATAAACGTATAACGTATAACGTATAACGTACGTATAACGTATAACGTATAATGTTAACGTATAACCTATAACGTATAACGTTAAACGTACAACGTATAATGCATAACGTATAACGTATAACGTATAACGTACAACGTACAACGTACAACGTACAACGTACAACGTAGAACGTATAACGTGTAACGTTAAACGTATAACGTATAACGTATAACGCTAAACATATAACGTATAACGTATATTGTATAACGTATAATGTACAACGTACAACGTATAACATATAACGTATAACGTATAACGTATAACGTATAACGTATAACGTTTAAACGTATAACGTATAACGTATAACGTATAACGTTAAACGTATAACGTATAACGCATAACGAATAACGTATAACGTTAAACATATAACGTATAACGTATAACGTATAACGCTAAACATATAACGTATAACGTATATTGTATAACGTATAATGTACAACGTACAACGTATAACATATAACGTATAACGTATAACGTATAACGTATAACGTATAACGTATAACGTATAACGTATAACGTTTAAACGTATAACGTATAATGTATAACGTATAACGTTAAACGTATAACGTATAACGCATAACGAATAACGTATAACGTTAAACATATAACGTATAACGTATAACGTATAACGTATAACGTATAACGTATAACGTATAACGTATAACGTATAACGTATAACGTATAACGTATAACGTATAACGTTTAACGTATAACGTATAAAGTATAACGTATAACGTATAACGTATAACGTATAACGTATAAGTATAACGTATAACGTATAACGTATAACGTATAACGTATAACGTATAACGTATAACGTATAACGTATAACGTATAACGTATAACGTATAACGTATAACGTATAACGTATAACGTATAACGTATAACGTATAACGTACAACGTATAACGTATAACGTTAAACATATAACGTATAACGTATAACGTATAATGTATAGCGTATAACGTATAACGTATAACGTATAACGTATAATGTATAGCGTATAAACGTATAAACGTATAACGTATAACGTATAACGTATAACGTATAACGTATAACGTATAACGTATAACGTATAACGTTTAAACGTATAACGTATAACGTATAACGTATAACGTATAACGTATAACGAATAACGTATAACGTATAACGTAGAACGTATAACGTATAACGTATAACGTATAACGTATAACGTATAACGTATAACGTATAACGTATAACGTATAACGTATAACGTATAACGTATAACGTATAACGTATAACGTATAACGTATAACGTATAACGTATAACGTACAACGTACAACGTACAACGTACAACGTAGAACGTATAACGTGTAACGTTAACGTATAACGTATAACGTATAACGCTAAACATATAATGTATAACGTATATTGTATAACGTATAATGTACAACGTACAACGTATAACATATAACGTATAACGTATAAAGTATAACGTATAACGTATAACGTTTAAACGTATAACGTATAATGTATAACGTATAACGTTAAACGTATAATGTATAACGTATAACGAATAACGTATAACGTTAAACGTATAACGTATAACGTATAACGTATAACGTATAACGTATAACGTATAACGTTTAACGTATAACGTATAACGTATAACGTATAACGTATAACCTATAACGTATAACGTATAATGTATAACGTATAACGTTAAACGTATAACGTATAACGTACAACGTATAACGTATAACGTTAAACATATAACGTATGACGTATAATGTACGTTATACGTTATACGTTAAACGTATAACGTTAACATATAACGTATGACGTATAACGTATAACGTATAACGTATAACGTATAACGTATAACGTATAACGTATAACGTATAACGTATAACGTATAACGTATAACTTATAACGTATAACGTATAACGTATAACGTTAAACATATAACGTATTTACTTATAACGTATAACGTGTAACGTATAACGTATAACGTATAGTGTATAACGTATAACGTTAAACGTATAACGTATAACGTACAACGTATAACGTATAACGTATAACGTTAAACATATAACGTATGACGTATAACGTATAACGTATAACGTATAACGTATAACGTATAACGTATAACGTATAACGTATAACGTATAACGTATAACGTATAACGTATAACGTATAACGATTAAACATATAACGTATAACGTATAACGTATAATGTATAGCGTATAACGTATAATGTATAACGTATAACGTATAACGTATAACGTATAACCTATAACGTATAACGTATAATGTATAACGTATAACGTTAAACGTATAACGTATAACGTACAACGTATAACGTATAACGTTAAACATATAACGTATGACGTATAACGTATAACGTATAACGTATAACGTTAAACATATAACGTATGACGTATAACGTATAACGTATAACGTATAACGTATAACGTATAACGTATAACGTATAACGTATAACGTATAACGTATAACGTATAACGTATAACGTATAACGTTAAACATATAACGTATTTACTTATAACGTATAACGTGTAACGTATAACGTATAACGTATAACGTATAACGTATAACGTTAAAACGTATAACGTATAACGTACAACGTATAACGTATAACGTTAAACATATAACGTATGACGTATAAAGTATAACGTATAACGTATAAACGTATAACGTATAACGTATAACGTATAACGTATAACGTATAACGTATAACGTATAACGTATAACGTATAACGTATAACGTATAACGTATAACGTATAACGTATAACGTATAACGTATAACGTATAACGTATAACGTATAACGTATAACGTATAACGTATAACGTATAACGTATAACGTATAACGTATAACGTATAACGTATAACGTATAACGTATAACGTATAACGTATAACGTATAACGTATAACGTATAACGTATAACGTATAAACGTATAACGTATAACGTATAACGTATAACGTATAACGTATAACGTATAACGTATAACGTATAACGTATAACGTATAACGTATAACGTATAACGTATAACGTATAACGTATAACGTATAAACGTATAACGTATAACGTATAACGTATAACGTATAACGTATAACGTATAACGTATAACGTATAACGTATAACGTATAACGTATAACGTATAACGTATAACGTATAACGTATAACGTATAACGTAATAACGTATAACGTATAACGTATAAACGTATAACGTATAACGTATAACGTATAACGTATAACGTATAACGTATAACGTATAACGTATAACGTATAACGTATAACGTATAACGTATAACGTATAACGTATAACGTATAACGTATAACGTATAACGTATAACGTATAACGTATAAAGTATACGTATAACGTATAACGTATAACGTATAACGTATAACGTATAACGTATAACGTATAACGTATAAACGTATAACGTATAACGTATAACGTATAACGTATAACGTATAACGTATAACGTATAACGTATAACGTATAACGTATAACGTATAACGTATAACGTATAACGTATAACGTATAACGTATAACGTATAACGTATAACGTATAACGTATAACGTATAACGTATAACGTATAACGTATAACGTATAACGTATAACGTATAACGTATAACGTATAACGTATAACGTATAACGTATAACGTATAACGTATAACGTATAACGTATAACGTATAACGTATAACGTATAACGTATACGTATAACGTATAACGTATAACGTATAACGTATAACGTATAACGTATAACGTATAACGTATAACGTATAACGTATAAACGTATAACGTATAACGTATAACGTATAACGTATAACGTATAACGTATAACGTATAACGTATAACGTATAACGTATAACGTATAACGTATAACGTATAACGTATAACGTATAACGTATAACGTATAACGTATAACGTATAACGTATAACGTATAACGTATAACGTATAACGTATAACGTATAACGTATAACGTATAACGTATAACGTATAACGTATAACGTATAACGTATAACGTATAACGTATAACGTATAACGTATAACGTATAACGTATAACGTATAACGTATAACGTATAAACGTATAACGTATAACGTATAACGTATAACGTATAACGTATAACGTATAACGTATAACGTATAACGTATAAACGTATAACGTATAACGTATAACGTATAACGTATAACGTATAACGTATACGTATAACGTATAACGTATAACGTATAACGTATAACGTATAACGTATAACGTATAACGTATAACGTATAACGTATAACGTATAACGTATAACGTATAACGTATAACGTATAACGTATAACGTATAACGTATACGTATAACGTATAACGTATAACGTATAACGTATAACGTATAACGTATAACGTATAACGTATAACGTATAACGTATAACGTATAACGTATAACGTATAACGTATAACGTATAACGTATAAGTATAAACGTATAACGTATAACGTATAACGTATAACGTATAACGTATAACGAATAAGTATAACGTATAACGTATAACGTATAACGTATAACGTATAACGTATAACGTATAACGTATAACGTATAACGTATAACGTATAACGTATAACGTATAACGTATAACGTATAACGTATAACGTATAACGTATAACGTATAACGTATAACGTATAACGTATAACGTATAACGTATAACGTATAACGTATAACGTATAACGTATAAACGTATAACGTATAACGTATAACGTATAACGTATAACGTACAAAGTACAACGCGTATAACGTATAACGTATAACGTATAACGTATAACGTATAACGTATAACGTATAACGTATAACGTATAACGTATACGTATAACGTATAACGTATAACGTATAACGTATAACGTATAACGTATAACGTATAACGTATAACGTATAACGTAAACGTATAACGTATAACGTAATAACGTATAACGTATAAACGTATAAACGTATAACGTATAACGTATAAGTAACGTATAACGTATAACGTTATAACGTATAACGTATACGTTATACGTTATACGTTATACGTATATACGTATACGTATAACGTATAACGTATAACGTATACGTTATACGTTATACGTTATACGTTATACGTTATACGTTATACGTTATACGTTATACGTTATACGTTATACGTTATACGTTATACGTTATACGTTATACGTTATACGTTATACGTTATACGTTATACGTTATACGTTATACGTTATACGTTATACGTTATACGTTATACGTTATACGTTATACGTTATACGTTATACGTTATACGTTATAAGTTATACGTTATACGTTATACGTTATACGTTATACGTTATACGTTATACGTATACGTTATACGTTATACGTTATACGTTATACGTTATACGTTATACGTTATACGTTATACGTTATACGTTATACGTTATACGTTATACGTTATACGTTATACGTTATACGTTATACGTTATACGTTATACGTTATACGTTATACGTTATACGTTATACGTATACGTTATACGTTATACGTTATACGTTATACGTTATACGTTATACGTTATACGTTATACGTTATACGTTATACGTTATACGTTATACGTTATACGTTATACGTTATACGTTATACGTTATACGTTATACGTTATACGTTATACGTTATACGTTATACGTTATACGTTATACGTTATACGTTATACGTTATACGTTATACGTTATACGTTATACGTTATACGTTATACGTTATACGTTATACGTTAACGTTATACGTTATACGTTATACGTTATACGTTATACGTTATACGTTATACGTTATACGTTATACGTTATACGTTATACGTTATACGTTATACGTTATACGTTATACGTTATACGTTATACGTTATACGTTATACGTTATACGTTATACGTTATACGTTATACGTTATACGTTATACGTTATACGTTATACGTTATACGTTATACGTTATACGTTATACGTTATACGTTATACGTTATACGTTATACGTTATACGTTATCGTTATACGTTATACGTTATACGTTATACGTTATACGTTATACGTTATACGTTATACGTTATACGTTATACGTTATACGTTATACGTTATACGTTATACGTTATACGTTAACGTTATACGTTATACGTTATACGTTATACGTTATACGTTATACGTTATACGTTATACGTTATACGTTATACGTTATACGTTATACGTTTAAACGTTATACGTTATACGTTATACGTTATACGTTATACGTTATACGTTATACGTTATACGTTATACGTTATACGTTATACGTTATACGTTATACGTTATACGTTATACGTTATACGTTATACGTTATACGTTATACGTTATACGTTATACGTTATACGTTATACGTTATACGTTATACGTTATACGTTATACGTTATACGTTATACGTTATACGTTATACGTTATACGTTATACGTTATACGTTATACGTTATACGTTATACGTTATACGTTATACGTTATACGTTATACGTTATACGTTATACGTTATACGTTATACGTTATACGTTATACGTTATACGTTATACGTTATACGTTATACGTTATACGTTATACGTTATACGTTATACGTTATACGTTATACGTTATACGTTATACGTTATACGTTATACGTTATACGTTATACGTTATACGTTATACGTTATACGTTATACGTTATACGTTATACGTTATACGTTATACGTTATACGTTATACGTTATACGTTATACGTTATACGTTATACGTTATACGTTATACGTTATACGTTATACGTTATACGTTATACGTTATACGTTATACGTTATACGTTATACGTTATACGTTATACGTTATACGTTATACGTTATACGTTATACGTTATACGTTATACGTTATACGTTATACGTTATACGTTATACGTTATACGTTATACGTTATACGTTATACGTTATACGTTATACGTTATATACGTTATACGTTATACGTTATACGTTATACGTTATACGTTATACGTTATACGTTATACGTTATACGTTATATACGTTATACGTTATACGTTATACGTTATACGTTATACGTTATACGTTATACGTTATACGTTATACGTTATACGTATACGTTATACGTTATACGTTATACGTTATACGTTATACGTTATACGTTATACGTTATACGTTATACGTTATACGTTATACGTTATACGTTATACGTTATACGTTATACGTATACGTTATACGTATATACGTTATACGTTATACGTTATACGTTATACGTTATACGTTATACGTTATACGTTATACGTTATACGTTATACGTTATACGTTATACGTTATACGTTATACGTTATACGTTATACGTTATACGTTATACGTTATACGTTATACGTTATACGTTATACGTTATACGTTATACGTTATACGTTATACGTTATACGTTATACGTTATACGTCATACGTTATATGTTTAACGTTATACGTTATACGTTGTACGTTATACGTTATACGTTTAACGTTATACGTTATACGTTATACGTTATACGTTATACGTTACACGTTATACGTTATAAGTAAATACGTTATATGTTTAACGTTATACGTTATACGTTATACGTTATACGTTATACGTTATACGTTATACGTTATACGTTATACGTTATACGTTATACGTTATACGTTATACGTTATACGTCATACGTTATATGTTTAACGTTATACGTTATACGTTATACGTTATACGTCATACGTTATATGTTTAACGTTATACGTTATACGTTGTACGTTATACGTTATACGTTTAACGTTATACGTTATACATTATACGTTATACGTTATAGGTTATACGTTATACGTTATACGTTATACGTTATACGTTATACGTTATACGCTATACATTATACGTTATACGTTATACGTTATATGTTTAACGTTATACGTTATACGTTATACGTTATACGTTATACGTTATACGTTATACGTTATACGTTATACGTTATACGTTATACGTTATACGTTATACGTTATACGTCATACGTTATATGTTTAACGTTATACGTTATACGTTATACGTTGTACGTTATACGTTATACGTTTAACGTTATACGTTATACACTATACGTTATACGTTATACGTTACACGTTATACGTTATAAGTAAATACGTTATATGTTTAACGTTATACGTTATACGTTATACGTTATAAGTTATACGTTATACGTTATACGTTATACGTTATACGTTATACGTTATACGTTATACGTTATACGTTATACGTTATACGTTATACGTCATACGTTATATGTTTAACGTTATACGTTATACGTTATACGTCATACGTTATATGTTTAACGTTATACGTTATACGTTGTACGTTATACGTTATACGTTTAACGTTATACGTTATACATTATACGTTATACGTTATAGGTTATACGTTATACGTTATACGTTATACGTTATACGTTAAACGTTATACGTTATACGTTATACGTTATACGTTATACGTTATACGTTATACGTTTAACGTTATACGTTATTCGTTATACGTTATACATTATACGTTTAACGTTATACGTTATACATTATACGTTATACGTTTAAACGTTATACGTTATACGTTATACTTTATACGTTATACGTTATATGTTATACGTTGTACGTTGTACATTATACGTTATACAATATACGTTATACATTATATGTTTAGCGTTATACGTTATACGTTATACGTTTAACGTTACACGTTATACGTTCTACGTTGTACGTTGTACGTTGTACGTTGTACGTTATACGTTATACGTTATACGTTATACGTTATACGTTATACGTTATACGTTATACGTTATACGTTATACGTTATACGTTATACGTTATACGTTATACGTTATACGTTATACGTTATACGTTATACGTTATACGTTATACGTTATACGTTATACGTTATACGTTATACGTTATACGTTATACGTTATACGTTATACGTTATACGTTATACGTTATACGTTATACGTTATACGTTATACGTTATACGTTATACGTTATACGTTATACGTTATACGTTATACGTTATACGTTATACGCTATACATTATACGTTATACGTTATACGTTATACGTTATACGCTATACATTATACGTTATACGTTATACGTTATATGTTTAACGTTATACGTTATACGTTGTACGTTATACGTTATACGTTATACGTTATACGTTATACGTTATACGTTATACGTTATACGTTATACGTTATACGTTATACGTTATACGTTATACGTTATACGTTATACGTTATACGTTATACGTTATACGTTATACGTTATACGTTATACGTTATACGTTATACGTTATACGTTATACTTTATACGTTATACGTTAAACGTTATACGTTATACGTTATACGTTATACGTTATACGTTATACGTTATACGTTATATGTTATACGTTATACGTTATACGTTATACGTTATACGTTATATGTTTAACGTTATACGTTATTCGTTATGCGTTATACGTTATACGTTTAACGTTATACGTTATACATTATACGTTATACGTTTAAACGTTATACGTTATACGTTATACGTTATACGTTATACGATATACGTTATACGTTATACGTTATACGTTATACGTTGTACGTTGTACATTATACGTTATACAATATACGTTATACGTTATATGTTTAGCGTTATACGTTATACGTTATACGTTATATGTTTAACGTTATACGTTATTCGTTATGCGTTATACGTTATACGTTTAACGTTATACGTTATACATTATACGTTATACGTTTAAACGTTATACGTTATACGTTATACGTTATACGTTATACGTTATATGTTATACGTTGTACGTTGTACATTATACGTTATACAATATACGTTATACGTTATATGTTTAGCGTTATACGTTATACGTTATACGTTTAACGTTACACGTTATACGTTCTACGTTGTACGTTGTACGTTGTACGTTGTACGTTGTACGTTATACGTTATACGTTATACGTTATGCATTATACGTTGTACGTTTAACGTTATACGTTATAGGTTATACGTTTAACATTATACGTTATACGTTATACGTTATACGTTATACGTTATACGTTATACGTTATACGTTATACGTTATACGTTATAGTATACGTTATACGTAACGTTACGTTATACGTTATACGTTATACGTTATACGTTATACGTTATACGTTATACGTTATACGTTATACGTTATACGTTATACGTTATACGTTATACGTTATACGTTATACGTTATACGTTATACGTTATACGTTATACGTTATACGTTATACGTTATACGTTATACGTTATACGTTATACGTTATACGTTATACGTTATACGTTATACGTTATACGTTATTACGTTATACGTTATACGTTATACGTTATACGTTATACGTTATACGTTATACGTTATACGTTATACGTTATACGTTATACGTTATACGTTATACGTTATACGTTATACGTTATACGTTATACGTTATACGTTATACGTTATACGTTATACGTTATACGTTATACGTCTATACGTTATACGTTATACGTTATACGTTATACGTTATACGTTATACGTTATACGTTATACGTTATACGTTATCGTTATACGTTATACGTTATACGTTATACGTTATACGTTATACGTTATACGTTATACGTTATACGTTATACGTTATACGTTATACGTTATACGTTATACGTTATACGTTATACGTTATACGTTATACGTTATAACGTTATACGTTATACGTTATACGTTATACGTTATACGTTATACGTTATACGTTATACGTTATACGTTATACGTTATACGTTATACGTTATACGTTATACGTTATACGTTATACGTTATACGTTATACGTTATACGTTATACGTTATACGTTATACGTTATACGTTATACGTTATACGTTATACGTTATACGTTATACGTTATACGTTATACGTTATACGTTATACGTTATACGTTATACGTTATACGTTATACGTTATACGTTATACGTTATACGTTATACGTTATACGTTATACGTTATACGTTATACGTTATACGTTATACGTTATACGTTATACGTTATACGTTATACGTTATACGTTATACGTTATACGTTATACGTTATACGTTATACGTTATACGTTATACGTTATACGTTATACGTTATACGTTATACGTTATACGTTATACGTTATACGTTATACGTTATACGTTATACGTTATACGTTATACGTTATACGTTATACGTTATACGTTATACGTTATACGTTATACGTTATACGTTATACGTTATACGTTATACGTTATACGTTATACGTTATACGTTATACGTTATACGTTATACGTTATACGTTATACGTTATACGTTATACGTTATACGTTATACGTTATACGTTATACGTTATACGTTATACGTTATACGTTATACGTTATACGTTATACGTTATACGTTATACGTTATACGTTTATACGTTATACGTTATACGTTATACGTTATACGTTATACGTTATACGTTATACGTTATACGTTATACGTTATACGTTATACGTTATACGTTATACGTTATACGTTATACGTTATACGTTTTACGTTATACGTTATACGTTATACGTATACGTTATACGTTATACGTTATACGTTATACGTTATACGTTATACGTTATACGTTATACGTTATACGTTATACGTTATACGTTATACGTTATACGTTATACGTTATACGTTATACGTTATACGTTTATACGTTATACGTTATACGTTATACGTTATACGTTATACGTTATACGTTATACGTTATACGTTACGTTATACGTATCCGTTATACGTTATACGTTATACGTTATACGTTATACGTTATACGTTATACGTTATACGTTATACGTTATACGTTATACGTTATACGTTATAGTTATACGTTATACGTTATACGTTATACGTTATACGTTATACGTTATACGTTATACGTTATACGTTATACGTTATACGTTATACGTTATACGTTATACGTTATACGTTATACGTTATACGTTATACGTTATACGTTATACGTTATACGTTATACGTTATACGTTATACGTTATACGTTATACGTTATACGTTATCCGTTATACGTTATACGTTATACGTTATACGTTATACGTTATACGTTATACGTTATACGTTATACGTTATACGTTATACGTTATACGTTATACGTTATACGTTATACGTTATACGTTATACGTTATACGTTATACGTTATACGTTATACGTTATACGTTATACGTTATACGTTATACGTTATACGTTATACGTTATACGTTATACGTTATAACGTATACGTTATACGTTATACGTTATACGTTATACGTTATACGTTATACGTTATACGTTATACGTTATACGTTATACGTTATACGTTATACGTTATACGTTATACGTTATACGTTATACGTTATACGTTATACGTTATACGTTATACGTTATACGTTATACGTTATACGTTATACGTTATACGTTATACGTTATACGTTATACGTTATACGTTATACGTTATACGTTATACGTTATACGTTATACGTTATACGTTATACGTTATACGTTATACGTTATCGTTATACGTTATACGTTATACGTTATACGTTATACGTTATACGTTATACGTTATACGTTATACGTTATACGTTATACGTTATACGTTATACGTTATTACGTTATACGTTATACGTTATACGTTATACGTTATACGTTATACGTTATACGTTATACGTTATACGTTATACGTTATACGTTATACGTTATACGTTATACGTTATACGTTATACGTTATACGTTATACGTTATACGTTATACGTTATACGTTATACGTTATACGTTATACGTTATACGTTATACGTTATACGTTATACGTTATACGTTATACGTTATACGTTATACGTTATACGTTATACGTTATACGTTATACGTTATACGTTATACGTTATACGTTATACGTTATACGTTATACGTTATACGTTATACGTTATACGTTATACGTTATACGTTATACGTTATACGTTATACGTTATACGTTATACGTTATACGTTATACGTTATACGTTATACGTTATACGTTATACGTTATACGTTATACGTTATACGTTATACGTTATACGTTATACGTTATACGTTATACGTTATACGTTATACGTTATACGTTATACGTTATACGTTATACGTTATACGTTATACGTTATACGTTATACGTTATACGTTATACGTTATACGTTATACGTTATACGTTATACGTTATACGTTATACGTTATACGTTATATACGTTATACGTTATACGTTATACGTTATACGTTATACGTTATACGTTATACGTTATACGTTATACGTTATACGTTATACGTTATACGTTATACGTTATACGTTATACGTTATACGTTATACGTTATACGTTATACGTTTATACGTTATACGTTATACGTTATACGTTATACGTTATACGTTATACGTTATACGTTATACGTTATACGTTATACGTTATACGTTATACGTTATACGTTATACGTTATACGTTATACGTTATACGTTATACGTTATACGTTATACGTTATACGTTATACGTTATACGTTATACGTTATACGTTATACGTTATACGTTATACGTTATACGTTATACGTTATACGTTATACGTTATACGTTATACGTTATACGTTATACGTTATACGTTATACGTTATACGTTATACGTTATACGTTATACGTTATACGTTAAACGTTATACGTTATACGTTTAACGTTATACGTTATACGTTATACGTTATACGTTATACGTTATACGTTATACGTTATACGTTATACGTTATACGTTATACGTTATACGTTATACGTTATACGTTATACGTTATACGTTATACGTTATACGTTATACGTTATACGTTATACGTTATACGTTATACGTTATAGTTATACGTTATACGTTATACGTTATACGTTATACGTTATACGTTATACGTTATTACGTTATACGTTATACGTTATACGTTATACGTTAATACGTTATACGTTATACGTTATACGTTATACGTTATACGTTATACGTTATACGTTATACGTTATACGTTATACGTTATACGTTATACGTTATACGTTATACGTTATACGTTATACGTTATACGTTATACGTTATACGTTATACGTTATACGTTAATACGTTATACGTTATACGTTATACGTTATACGTTATACGTTATTACCGTTATAACGTTATACGTTATACGTTATACGTTAAACGTTATACGTTATACGTTATACGTTATACGTTGTACGTTATACGTTATACGTTGTACGTTGTACGTTGTACGTTAGTACGTTATACGTTCTACGTTATACGTTCTACGTTATCCGTTATACGTTATACGTTATACGTTATACGTTATACGTATACGTTATACGTTATACGTTATACGTTATACGTTATACGTTATACGTTATACGTTATACGTTATACGTTATACGTTATACGTTATACGTTATACGTTATACGTTATACGTTATACGTTATACGTTATACGTTATACGTTATACGTTATACGTTATACGTTATACGTTATACGTTATACGTTATACGTTATACGTTATACGTTATACGTTATACGTTATACGTTATACGTTATACGTTATACGTTATACGTTATACGTTATACGTTATACGTTATACGTTATACGTTATACGTTATACGTTATACGTTATACGTTATACGTTATACGTTATACGTTATACGTATCGTTATACGTTATACGTTATACGTTATACGTTATACGTTAACGTTATACGTTATACGTTATACGTTATACGTTATACGTTATACGTTATACGTTATACGTTATACGTTATACGTTATACGTTATACGTTATACGTATACGTTATACGTTATACGTTATACGTTATACGTATACGTTATACGTTATACGTTATACGTTATACGTTAAACGTTATACGTTATACGTTATACGTTATACGTTATACGTTATACGTTATACGTTATACGTTATACGTTATACGTTATACGTTATACGTTAATACGTTATACGTTATACGTTATACGTTATACGTTATACGTTATACGTTATACGTTATACGTTATACGTTATACGTTATACGTTATACGTTATACGTTATACGTTATACGTTATACGTTATACGTTATACGTTAACGTTATACGTTATACGTTATACGTTATACGTTATACGTTATACGTTATACGTTATACGTTATACGTTATACGTTATACGTTATACGTTATACGTTATACGTTATACGTTATACGTTATACGTTATACGTTATACGTTATACGTTATACGTTATACGTTATACGTTATCGTTATACGTTATACGTTATACGTTATACGTTATACGTTATACGTTATACGTTATACGTTATACGTTATACGTTATACGTTATACGTTATACGTTATACGTTATACGTTATACGTTATACGTTATACGTTATACGTTATACGTTATACGTTATACGTTATACGTTATACGTTATACGTTATACGTTATACGTTATACGTTATACGTTATACGTTATACGTTATACGTTATACGTTATACGTTATACGTTATACGTTATACGTTATACGTTATACGTATAGTACGTTCTTACGTTATACGTTATACGTTATACGTTATACGTTATACGTTATACGTTATACGTTATACGTTATACGTTATACGTTATACGTTATACGTTATACGTTATACGTTATACGTTATACGTTATACGTTATACGTTATACGTTATACGTTATACGTTATACGTTATACGTTATACGTTATACGTTATACGTTATACGTTATACGTTATACGTTATACGTTATACGTTATACGTTATACTTTATACGTTATACGTTAAACGTTATACGTTATACGTTATACGTTATACGTTATACGTTATACGTTATACGTTATACGTTATATGTTATACGTTATACGTTATACGTTATACGTTATACGTTATATGTTTAACGTTATACGTTATTCGTTATACGTTATACGTTATACGTTTAACGTTATACGTTATACATTATACGTTATACGTTTAAACGTTATACGTTATACGTTATACGTTATACGTTATATGTTATACGTTGTACGTTGTACATTATACGTTATACAATATACGTTATACGTTATACGTTATACGTTATACGTTATACGTTATACGTTATACGTTATACGTTATACGTTATACGTTATACGTTATACGTTATACGTTATACGTTATACGTTATACGTTATACGTTATACGTTATACGTTATACGTTATACGTTATACGTTATACGTTATACGTTATACGTTATACGTTATACGTTATACGTTATACGTTATACTTTATACGTTATACGTTAAACGTTATACGTTATACGTTATACGTTATACGTTATACGTTATACGTTATACGTTATACGTTATATGTTATACGTTATACGTTATACGTTATACGTTATACGTTATATGTTTAACGTTATACGTTATTCGTTATACGTTATACGTTATACGTTTAACGTTATACGTTATACATTATACGTTATACGTTTAAACGTTATACGTTATACGTTATACGTTATACGTTTATATGTTATACGTTGTACGTTGTACATTATACGTTATACAAATATACGTTATACGTTATACGTTATACGTTATACGTTATACGTTATACGTTATACGTTATACGTTATACGTTATACGTTATACGTTATACGTTATACGTTATACGTTATACGTTATACGTTATACGTTATACGTTATACGTTATACGTTATACGTTATACGTTATAGTATACGTTATACGTTATACGTTATACGTTATACGTTATACGTTATACGTTATACGTTATACGTTATACGTTATACGTTATACGTTATACGTTATACGTTATACGTTATACGTTATACGTTATACGTTATACGTTATACGTTATACGTTATACGTTATACGTTATACGTTATACGTTATACGTTATACGTTATACGTTATACGTTATACGTTATACGTTATACGTTATACGTTATACGTTATACGTTATACGTTATACGTTATACGTTATACGTTATACGTTATACGTTATACGTTATACGTTATACGTTATACGTTATACGTTATACGTTATACGTTATACGTTATACGTTATACGTTATACGTTATACGTTATACGTTATACGTTATACGTTATACGTTATACGTTATACGTTATACGTTATACGTTATACGTTATACGTTATACGCTATACATTATACGTTATACGTTATACGTTATATGTTTAACGTTATACGTTATACGTTGTACGTTATACGTTATACGTTATACGTTATACGTTATACGTTATACGTTATACGTTATACGTTATACGTTATACGTTATACGTTATACGTTATACGTTATACGTTATACGTTATACGTTATACGTTATACGTTATACGTTATACGTTATACGTTATACTTTATACGTTATACGTTAAACGTTATACGTTATACGTTATACGTTATACGTTATACGTTATACGTTATACGTTATACGTTATATGTTATACGTTATACGTTATACGTTATACGTTATACGTTATATGTTTAACGTTATACGTTATTCGTTATACGTTATACGTTATACGTTTAACGTTATACGTTATACATTATACGTTATACGTTTAAACGTTATACGTTATACGTTATACGTTATACGTTATATGTTATACGTTGTACGTTGTACATTATACGTTATACAATATACGTTATACGTTATATGTTTAGCGTTATACGTTATACGTTATACGTTTAACGTTACACGTTATACGTTCTACGTTGTACGTTGTACGTTGTACGTTGTACGTTGTACGTTGTACGTTATACGTTATACGTTATACGTTATGCATTATACGTTGTACGTTTAACGTTATACGTTATAGGTTATACGTTTAACATTATACGTTATACGTTATACGTTATACGTTATACGTTATACGTTATACGGTATACGGTATACGTTATACGTTATACGTTATACGTTATACGTTATACGTTATACGTTATACGTTATACGTTATACGTTATACGTTATACGTTATACGTTATACGTTATACTTTATACGTTATACGTTATACGTTATACGTTATACGTTATACGTTATACGTTATACGTTATACGTTATACGTTATACGTTATACGTTATACGTTATACGTTATACGTTATACGTTATACGTTATACGTTATACGTTATACGTATACGTTATACGTTATACGTTATACGTTATACGTTATACGTTATAGTTATACGTTATACGTTATACGTTATACGTTATACGTTATACGTTATACGTTATACGTTATACGTTATACGTTATACGTTATACGTTATACGTTATACGTTATACGTTATACGTTATACGTTATACGTTATACGTTATACGTTATACGTTATACTTTATACGTTATACGTTATACGTTATACGTTATAAGTAAATACGTTATATGTTTAACGTTATACGTTATACGTTATATGTTTAGCGTTATACGTTATACGTTGTACGTTATACATTATACGTTTAACGTTATACGTTATACATTATACGTTACACGTTATACATTATACGTTATACGTTATGCGTTATACGTTATACGTTATACGTTATACGTTATACGTTATACGTTATACGTTATACGTTATACGTTATACGTTATACGTTAAACGTTATACGTTATATGTTTAACGTTAAAAGTTATACGTTATACGTTATACGTTATACGTTATACGTTATACGTTATACGTTATACGTTATACGTTATACGTTATACGTTATACGTTATACGTTATACGTTATACGTTATACGTTATACGTTATACGTTATACGTTATACGTTATACGTTATACGTTATACGTTATACGTTATACGTTATACGTTATACGTTATACGTTATACGTTATACGTTATACGTTATACGTTATACGTTATTCGTTATACGTTATACGTTATACGTTATACGTTATACGTTATATGTTTAACGTTAAAAGTTATACGTTATACGTTATACGTTGTACGTTGTACGTTGTACGTTATACGTTGTACGTTGTACGTTGTACGTTATACGTTATACGTTCTACGTTATGCATTATACGTTGTACGTTTGACGTTATACGTTATAGGTTATACGTTTAACATTATACGTTATACGTTATACGTTATACGTTATACGTTATACGTTATACGTTATACGTTAACGTTATACGTTATACGTTATACGTTATACGTTATACGTTATACGTTATACGTTATACGTTATACGTTATACGTTATACGTTATACGTTATACGTTATACGTTATACGTTATACGTTATACGTTATACGTTATACGTTATACGTTATACGTTATACGTTATACGTTATACGTTATACGTTATACGTTATACGTTATACGTTATACGTTATACGTTATACGTTATACGTTATACGTTATACGTTATACGTTATACGTTATACGTTATACGTTATACGTTATACGCTATACATTATACGTTATACGTTATACGTTATATGTTTAACGTTATACGTTATACGTTGTACGTTATACGTTATACGTTATACGTTATACGTTATACGTTATACGTTATACGTTATACGTTATACGTTATACGTTATACGTTATACGTTATACGTTATACGTTATACGTTATACGTTATACGTTATACGTTATACGTTATACGTTATACGTTATACGTTATACGTTATACTTTATACGTTATACGTTAAACGTTATACGTTATACGTTATACGTTATACGTTATACGTTATACGTTATACGTTATATGTTATACGTTATACGTTATACGTTATACGTTATACGTTATATGTTTAACGTTATACGTTATTCGTTATACGTTATACGTATAACGTTTAACGTTATACGTTATACATTATACGTTATACGTTTAAACGTTATACGTTATACGTTATACGTTATACGTTATATGTTATACGTTGTACGTTGTACATTATACGTTATACAATATACGTTATACGTTATATGTTTAGCGTTATACGTTATACGTTATACGTTTAACGTTACACGTTATACGTTCTACGTTGTACGTTGTACGTTGTACGTTGTACGTTGTACGTTGTACGTTATACGTTATACGTTATACGTTATGCATTATACGTTGTACGTTTAACGTTATACGTTATAGGTTATACGTTTAACATTATACGTTATACGTTATACGTTATACGTTATACGTTATACGTTATACGGTATACGTTATACGTTATACGTTATACGTTATACGTTATACGTTATACGTTATACGTTATACGTTATACGTTATACGTTATACGTTATACTTTATACGTTATACGTTATACGTTATACGTTATACGTTATACGTTATACGTTATACGTTATACGTTATACGTTATACGTTATACGTTATACGTTATACGTTATACGTTATACGTTATACGTTATACGTTATACGTTATACGTTATACGTTATACGTTATACGTTATCCGTTATACGTTATACGTTATACGTTATACGTTATACGTTATACGCTATACGTTATACGTTATACGTTATACGTTATACGTTATACGTTATACGTTATACGTTATACGTTATACGTTATACGTTATACGTTATACGTTATTCGTTATACTTTATACGTTATACGTTATACGTTATACGTTATAAGTAAATACGTTATATGTTTAACGTTATACGTTATACGTTATATGTTTAGCGTTATACGTTATACGTTGTACGTTATACATTATACGTTTAACGTTATACGTTATACATTATACGTTACACGTTATACATTATACGTTATACGTTATGCGTTATACGTTATACGTTATACGTTATACGTTATACGTTATACGTTATACGTTATACGTTATACGTTATACGTTAAACGTTATACGTTATATGTTTAACGTTAAAAGTTATACGTTATACGTTATACGTTATACGTTATACGTTATACGTTATACGTTATACGTTATACGTTATACGTTATACGTTATACGTTATACGTTATACGTTATATGTTTAACGTTAAAAGTTATACGTTATACGTTATACGTTGTACGTTGTACGTTGTACGTTATACGTTGTACGTTGTACGTTGTACGTTATACGTTATACGTTCTACGTTATGCATTATACGTTGTACGTTTGACGTTATACGTTATAGGTTATACGTTTAACATTATACGTTATACGTTATACGATATACGTTATACGTTATACGTTATACGTTATACGTTATACGTTATACGTTATACGTTATACGTTATACGTTATACGTTATACGTTATACGTTATACGTTATACGTTATACGTTATACGTTATACGTTATACGTTATACGTTATACGTTATACGTTATACGTTATACGTTATACGTTATACGTTATACGTTATACGTTATACGTTATACGTTATACGTTATACGTTATACGTTATACGTTATACGTTATACGTTATACGTTATACGTTATACGTTATACGTTATACGTTATACGTTATACATTATACGTTATACGTTATACGTTATACGTTATACGTTATACGTTATACGTTATACGTTATACGTTATACGTTATACGTTATACGTTATACGTTATACGTTATACGCTATACATTATACGTTATACGTTATACGTTATATGTTTAACGTTATACGTTATACGTTGTACGTTATACGTTATACGTTATACGTTATACGTTATACGTTATACGTTATACGTTATACGTTATACGTTATACGTTATACGTTATACGTTATACGTTATACGTTATACGTTATACGTTATACGTTATACGTTATACGTTATACGTTATACGTTATACGTTATACGTTATACTTTATACGTTATACGTTAAACGTTATACGTTATACGTTATACGTTATACGTTATACGTTATACGTTATACGTTATATGTTATACGTTATACGTTATACGTTATACGTTATACGTTATATGTTTAACGTTATACGTTATTCGTTATACGTTATACGTTATACGTTTAACGTTATACGTTATACATTATACGTTATACGTTTAAACGTTATACGTTATACGTTATACGTTATACGTTATACGTTATATGTTATACGTTGTACGTTGTACATTATACGTTATACAATATACGTTATACGTTATATGTTTAGCGTTATACGTTATACGTTATACGTTTAACGTTACACGTTATACGTTCTACGTTGTACGTTGTACGTTGTACGTTGTACGTTGTACGTTGTACGTTATACGTTATACGTTATACGTTATGCATTATACGTTGTACGTTTAACGTTATACGTTATAGGTTATACGTTTAACATTATACGTTATACGTTATACGTTATACGTTATACGTTATACGTTATACGGTATACGTTATACGTTATACGTTATACGTTATACGTTATACGTTATACGTTATACGTTATACGTTATACGTTATACGTTATACTTTATACGTTATACGTTATAAGTTATACGTTATACGTTATACGTTATACGTTATACGTTATACGTTATACGTTATACGTTATACGTTATACGTTATACGTTATACGTTATACGTTATACGTTATACGTTATACGTTATACGTTATACGTTATACGTTATACGTTATACGTTATACGTTATACGTTATACGTTATACGTTATACGTTATACGTTATACGTTATACGTTATACGTTATACGTTATACGTTATACGTTATACGTTATACGTTATACGTTATACGTTATACGTTATACGTTATACGTTATACGTTATACGTTATACGTTATACGTTATACGTTATACGTTATACGTTATACGTTATACTTTATACGTTATACGTTATACGTTATACGTTATAAGTAAATACGTTATATGTTTAACGTTATACGTTATACGTTATATGTTTAGCGTTATACGTTATACGTTGTACGTTATACATTATACGTTTAACGTTATACGTTATACATTATACGTTACACGTTATACATTATACGTTATACGTTATGCGTTATACGTTATACGTTATACGTTATACGTTATACGTTATACGTTATACGTTATACGTTATACGTTATACGTTAAACGTTATACGTTATATGTTTAACGTTAAAAGTTATACGTTATACGTTATACGTTATACGTTATACGTTATACGTTATACGTTATACGTTATGCGTTATACGTTATACGTTATACGTTATACGTTATACGTTATACGTTATACGTTGTACGTTATACGTTATACGTTATACGTTATACGTTATACGTTATACGTTATACGTTATACGTTATACGTTATACGTTATACGTTATACGTTATACGTTATACGTTATACGTTATACGTTATACGTTATACGTTATACGTTATACGTTATACGTTATACGTTATACGTTATACGTTATACGTTATACGTTATACGTTATACGTTATACGTTATACGTTATACGTTATACTTTATACGTTATACGTTAAACGTTATACGTTATACGTTATACGTTATACGTTATACGTTATACGTTATACGTTATATGTTATACGTTATACGTTATACGTTATACGTTATACGTTATATGTTTAACGTTATACGTTATTCGTTATACGTTATACGTTATACGTTTAACGTTATACGTTATACATTATACGTTATACGTTTAAACGTTATACGTTATACGTTATACGTTATACGTTATATGTTATACGTTGTACGTTGTACATTATACGTTATACAATATACGTTATACGTTATATGTTTAGCGTTATACGTTATACGTTATACGTTTAACGTTACACGTTATACGTTCTACGTTGTACGTTGTACGTTGTACGTTGTACGTTGTACGTTATACGTTATACGTTATACGTTATGCATTATACGTTGTACGTTTGACGTTATACGTTATAGGTTATACGTTTAACATTATACGTTATACGTTATACGTTATACGTTATACGTTATACGTTATACGTTATACGTTATACGTTATACGTTATACGTTATACGTTATACGTTATACGTTATACGTTATACGTTATACGTTATACGTTATACGTTATACGTTATACGTTATACGTTATACGTTATACGTTATACGTTATACGTTATACGTTATACGTTATACGTTATACGTTATACGTTATACGTTATACGTTATACGTTATACGTTATACGTTATACGTTATACGTTATACGTTATACGTTATACGTTATACGTTATACGTTATACGTTATACGTTATACGTTATACGTTATACGTTATACGTTATTCGTTATACGTTATACGTTATACGTTTAACGTTATACGTTATACATTATACGTTATACGTTATACGTTATACGTTATACGTTATACGTTATACGTTATATGTTATACGTTGTACGTTGTACATTATACGTTATACAATATACGTTATACGTTATATGTTTAGCGTTATACGTTATACGTTATACGTTATACGTTATACGTTATACGTTATACGTTATACGTTATACGTTATACGTTATACGTTATACGTTATACGTTATACGTTATACGTTATACGTTATACGTTATACGTTATACGTTATACGTTATACGTTATACGTTATACGTTATACGTTATACGTTATACGTTATACGTTATACGTTATACGTTATACGTTATACGTTATACGTTATACGTTATACGTTATACGTTATACGTTATACGTTATACGTTATACGTTATACGTTATACGTTATACGTTATACGTTATACGTTATACGTTATACGTTATACGTTATACGTTATACGTTATACGTTATACGTTATACTTTATACGTTATACGTTATACGTTATACGTTATAAGTAAATACGTTATATGTTTAACGTTATACGTTATACGTTATATGTTTAGCGTTATACGTTATACGTTGTACGTTATACATTATACGTTTAACGTTATACGTTATACATTATACGTTACACGTTATACATTATACGTTATACGTTATGCGTTATACGTTATACGTTATACGTTATACGTTATACGTTATACGTTATACGTTATACGTTATACGTTATACGTTAAACGTTATACGTTATATGTTTAACGTTAAAAGTTATACGTTATACGTTATACGTTATACGTTATACGTTATACGTTATACGTTATACGTTATGCGTTATACGTTATACGTTATACGTTATACGTTATACGTTATACGTTATACGTTGTACGTTATACGTTATACGTTATACGTTATACGTTATACGTTATACGTTATACGTTATACGTTATACGTTATACGTTATACGTTATACGTTATACGTTATACGTTATACGTTATACGTTATACGTTATACGTTATACGTTATACGTTATACGTTATACGTTATACGTTATACGTTATACGTTATACTTTATACGTTATACGTTAAACGTTATACGTTATACGTTATACGTTATACGTTATACGTTATACGTTATACGTTATATGTTATACGTTATACGTTATACGTTATACGTTATACGTTATATGTTTAACGTTATACGTTATTCGTTATACGTTATACGTTATACGTTTAACGTTATACGTTATACATTATACGTTATACGTTTAAACGTTATACGTTATACGTTATACGTTATACGTTATATGTTATACGTTGTACGTTGTACATTATACGTTATACAATATACGTTATACGTTATATGTTTAGCGTTATACGTTATACGTTATACGTTTAACGTTACACGTTATACGTTCTACGTTGTACGTTGTACGTTGTACGTTGTACGTTGTACGTTATACGTTATACGTTATACGTTATGCATTATACGTTGTACGTTTGACGTTATACGTTATAGGTTATACGTTTAACATTATACGTTATACGTTATACGTTATACGTTATACGTTATACGTTATACGTTATACGTTATACGTTATACGTTATACGTTATACGTTATACGTTATACGTTATACGTTATACGTTATACGTTATACGTTATACGTTATACGTTATACGTTATACGTTATACGTTATACGTTATACGTTATACGTTATACGTTATACGTTATACGTTATACGTTATACGTTATACGTTATACGTTATACGTTATACGTTATACGTTATACGTTATACGTTATACGTTATACGTTATACGTTATACGTTATACGTTATACGTTATACGTTATACGTTATACGTTATATGTTATACGTTGTACGTTGTACATTATACGTTATACAATATACGTTATACGTTATATGTTTAGCGTTATACGTTATACGTTATACGTTTAACGTTACACGTTATACGTTCTACGTTGTACGTTGTACGTTGTACGTTGTACGTTGTACGTTATACGTTATACGTTATACGTTATACGTTATACGTTATACGTTATACGCTATACATTATACGTTATACGTTATACGTTATACGTTATACGTTATACGTTATACGTTATACGTTATACGTTATACTTTATACGTTATACGTTAAACGTTATACGTTATACGTTATACGTTATACGTTATACGTTATACGTTATACGTTATATGTTATACGTTATACGTTATACGTTATACGTTATACGTTATATGTTTAACGTTATACGTTATTCGTTATACGTTATACGTTATACGTTTAACGTTATACGTTATACATTATACGTTATACGTTTAAACGTTATACGTTATACGTTATACGTTATACGTTATATGTTATACGTTGTACGTTGTACATTATACGTTATACAATATACGTTATACGTTATATGTTTAGCGTTATACGTTATACGTTTAACGTTACACGTTATACGTTCTACGTTGTACGTTTAACGTTATACGTTATAGGTTATACGTTTAACATTATACGTTATACGTTATACGTTATACGTTATACGTTATACGTTATACGTTATACGTTATACGTTATACGTTATACGTTATACGTTATACGTTATACGTTATACGTTATACGTTATACGTTATACGTTATACGTTATACGTTATACGTTATACGTTATACGTTATACGTTATACGTTATACGTTATACGTTATACGTTATACGTTATACGTTATACGTTATACGTTATACGTTATACGTTATACGTTATACGTTATACGTTATACGTTATACGTTATACGTTATACGTTATACGTTATACGTTATACGTTATACGTTATACGTTATACGTTATACGTTATACGTTATACGTTATACGTTATACGTTATACGTTATACGTTATACGTTATACGTTATACGTTATACGTTATACGTTATACGTTATACGTTATACGTTATACGTTATACGTTATACGTTATACGTTATACGTTATACGTTATACGTTATACGTTATACGTTATACGTTATACGTTATACGTTATACGTTATACGTTATACGTTATACGTTATACGCTATACATTATACGTTATACGTTATACGTTATATGTTTAACGTTATACGTTATACGTTGTACGTTATACGTTATACGTTATACGTTATACGTTATACGTTATACGTTATACGTTATACGTTATACGTTATACGTTATACGTTATACGTTATACGTTATACGTTATACGTTATACGTTATACGTTATACGTTATACGTTATACTTTATACGTTATACGTTAAACGTTATACGTTATACGTTATACGTTATACGTTATACGTTATACGTTATACGTTATATGTTATACGTTATACGTTATACGTTATACGTTATACGTTATATGTTTAACGTTATACGTTATTCGTTATACGTTATACGTTATACGTTTAACGTTATACGTTATACATTATACGTTATACGTTTAAACGTTATACGTTATACGTTATACGTTATACGTTATATGTTATACGTTGTACGTTGTACATTATACGTTATACAATATACGTTATACGTTATATGTTTAGCGTTATACGTTATACGTTATACGTTTAACGTTACACGTTATACGTTCTACGTTGTACGTTGTACGTTGTACGTTGTACGTTGTACGTTGTACGTTATACGTTATACGTTATACGTTATGCATTATACGTTGTACGTTTAACGTTATACGTTATAGGTTATACGTTTAACATTATACGTTATACGTTATACGTTATACGTTATACGTTATACGTTATACGGTATACGTTATACGTTATACGTTATACGTTATACGTTATACGTTATACGTTATACGTTATACGTTATACGTTATACGTTATACTTTATACGTTATACGTTATACGTTATACGTTATACGTTATACGTTATACGTTATACGTTATACGTTATACGTTATACGTTATACGTTATACGTTATATGTTATACGTTGTACGTTGTACATTATACGTTATACAATATACGTTATACGTTATATGTTTAGCGTTATACGTTATACGTTATACGTTTAACGTTACACGTTATACGTTCTACGTTGTACGTTGTACGTTGTACGTTGTACGTTGTACGTTATACGTTATACGTTATACGTTATACGTTATACGTTATACGTTATACGCTATACATTATACGTTATACGTTATACGTTATACGTTATACGTTATACGTTATACGTTATACGTTATACGTTATACTTTATACGTTATACGTTAAACGTTATACGTTATACGTTATACGTTATACGTTATACGTTATACGTTATACGTTATATGTTATACGTTATACGTTATACGTTATACGTTATACGTTATATGTTTAACGTTATACGTTATTCGTTATACGTTATACGTTATACGTTTAACGTTATACGTTATACATTATACGTTATACGTTTAAACGTTATACGTTATACGTTATACGTTATACGTTATATGTTATACGTTGTACGTTGTACATTATACGTTATACAATATACGTTATACGTTATATGTTTAGCGTTATACGTTATACGTTATACGTTTAACGTTACACGTTATACGTTCTACGTTGTACGTTTAACGTTATACGTTATAGGTTATACGTTTAACATTATACGTTATACGTTATACGTTATACGTTATACGTTATACGTTATACGTTATACGTTATACGTTATACGTTATACGTTATACGTTATACGTTATACGTTATACGTTATACGTTATACGTTATACGTTATATGTTTAACGTTAAAAGTTATACGTTATACGTTATACGTTGTACGTTGTACGTTGTACGTTATACGTTGTACGTTGTACGTTGTACGTTATACGTTATACGTTCTACGTTATGCATTATACGTTGTACGTTTGACGTTATACGTTATAGGTTATACGTTTAACATTATACGTTATACGTTATACGTTATACGTTATACGTTATACGTTATACGTTATACGTTATACGTTATACGTTATACGTTATACGTTATACGTTATACGTTATACGTTATACGTTATACGTTATACGTTATACGTTATACGTTATACGTTATACGTTATACGTTATACGTTATACGTTATACGTTATACGTTATACGTTATACGCTATACATTATACGTTATACGTTATACGTTATATGTTTAACGTTATACGTTATACGTTGTACGTTGTACGTTATACGTTATACGTTATACGTTATACGTTATACGTTATACGTTATACGTTATACGTTATACGTTATACGTTATACGTTATACGTTATACGTTATACGTTATACGTTATACGTTATACGTTATACGTTATACGTTAGACGTTATACTTTATACGTTATACGTTAAACGTTATACGTTATACGTTATACGTTATACGTTATACGTTATACGTTATACGTTATATGTTATACGTTATACGTTATACGTTATACGTTATACGTTATATGTTTAACGTTATACGTTATTCGTTATACGTTATACGTTATACGTTTAACGTTATACGTTATACATTATACGTTATACGTTTAAACGTTATACGTTATACGTTATACGTTATACGTTATATGTTATACGTTGTACGTTGTACATTATACGTTATACAATATACGTTATACGTTATATGTTTAGCGTTATACGTTATACGTTATACGTTTAACGTTACACGTTATACGTTCTACGTTGTACGTTTAACGTTATACGTTATAGGTTATACGTTTAACATTATACGTTATACGTTATACGTTATACGTTATACGTTATACGTTATACGTTATACGTTATACGTTATACGTTATACGTTATACGTTATACGTTATACGTTATACGTTATACGTTATACGTTATACGTTATATGTTTAACGTTAAAAGTTATACGTTATACGTTATACGTTGTACGTTGTACGTTGTACGTTATACGTTGTACGTTGTACGTTGTACGTTATACGTTATACGTTCTACGTTATGCATTATACGTTGTACGTTTGACGTTATACGTTATAGGTTATACGTTTAACATTATACGTTATACGTTATACGTTATACGTTATACGTTATACGTTATACGTTATACGTTATACGTTATACGTTATACGTTATACGTTATACGTTATACTTTATACGTTATACGTTATACGTTATACGTTATAAGTAAATACGTTATATGTTTAACGTTATACGTTATACGTTATATGTTTAGCGTTATACGTTATACGTTGTACGTTATACATTATACGTTTAACGTTATACGTTATACATTATACGTTACACGTTATACATTATACGTTATACGTTATGCGTTATACGTTATACGTTATACGTTATACGTTATACGTTATACGTTATACGTTATACGTTATACGTTAAACGTTATACGTTATATGTTTAACGTTAAAAGTTATACGTTATACGTTATACGTTATACGTTATACGTTATACGTTAAACGTTATACGTTATATGTTTAACGTTAAAAGTTATACGTTATACGTTATACGTTATACGTTATACGTTATACGTTATACGTTATACGTTATACGTTATACGTTATACGTTATACGTTATACGTTATACGTTATACGTTATACGTTATACGTTATACGTTATACGTTATACGTTATACGTTATACGTTATATGTTTAACGTTAAAAGTTATACGTTATACGTTATACGTTGTACGTTGTACGTTGTACGTTATACGTTGTACGTTGTACGTTGTACGTTATACGTTATACGTTCTACGCTATGCATTATACGTTGTACGTTTGACGTTATACGTTATAGGTTATACGTTTAACATTATACGTTATACGTTATACGTTATACGTTATACGTTATACGTTATACGTTATACGTTATACGTTATACGTTATACGTTATACGTTATACGTTATACGTTATACGTTATATGTTATACGTTATACGTTATACGTTATACGTTATACGTTATATGTTTAACGTTATACGTTATTCGTTATACGTTATACGTTATACGTTTAACGTTATACGTTATACATTATACGTTATACGTTTAAACGTTATACGTTATACGTTATACGTTATACGTTATACGTTATACGTTGTACGTTGTACGTTGTACATTATACGTTATACAATATACGTTATACGTTATATGTTTAGCGTTATACGTTATACGTTATACGTTTAACGTTACACGTTATACGTTCTACGTTGTACGTTGTACGTTGTACGTTGTACGTTGTACGTTATACGTTATACGTTATACGTTATGCATTATACGTTGTACGTTTAACGTTATACGTTATAGGTTATACGTTATACGTTATACGTTATACGTTATATGTTTAACGTTATACGTTATTCGTTATACGTTATACGTTATACGTTTAACGTTATACGTTATACATTATACGTTATACGTTTAAACGTTATACGTTATACGTTATACGTTATACGTTATATGTTATACGTTATACGTTATACGTTATACGTTATACGTTATACGTTATATGTTATACGTTATACGTTATACGTTATACGTTATACGTTATATGTTTAACGTTATACGTTATTCGTTATACGTTATACGTTATACGTTTAACGTTATACGTTATACATTATACGTTATACGTTTAAACGTTATACGTTATACGTTATACGTTATACGTTATACGTTATATGTTATACGTTGTACGTTGTACATTATACGTTATACAATATACGTTATACGTTATATGTTTAGCGTTATACGTTATACGTTATACGTTTAACGTTACACGTTATACGTTCTACGTTGTACGTTGTACGTTGTACGTTGTACGTTGTACGTTATACGTTATACGTTATACGTTATACGTTATACGTTATACGTTATACGTTATACGTTATACGTTATACGTTATACGTTATACGTTATACGTTATACGTTATACGTTATACGTTATACGTTTAACGTTATACGTTATACATTATACGTTATACGTTTAAACGTTATACGTTATACGTTATACGTTATACGTTATATGTTATACGTTGTACGTTGTACATTATACGTTATACAATATACGTTATACGTTATATGTTTAGCGTTATACGTTATACGTTATACGTTTAACGTTACACGTTATACGTTCTACGTTGTACGTTGTACGTTGTACGTTGTACGTTGTACGTTGTACGTTGTACGTTATACGTTATACGTTATACGTTATGCATTATACGTTGTACGTTTAACGTTATACGTTATAGGTTATACGTTTAACATTATACGTTATACGTTATACGTTATACGTTATACGTTATACGTTATACGGTATACGTTATACGTTATACGTTATACGTTATACGTTATACGTTATACGTTATACGTTATACGTTATACGTTATACTTTATACGTTATACGTTATACGTTATACGTTATACGTTATACGTTATACGTTATACGTTATACGTTATACGTTATACGTTATACGTTATACGTTATACGTTATACGTTATACGTTATACGTTATACGTTATACGTTATACGTTATACGTTATACGTTATACGTTATACGTTATACGTTATACGTTATACGTTATACGTTATACGTTATACGTTATACGTTATACGTTATACGTTATACGTTATACGTTATACGTTATACGTTATACGTTATACGTTATACGTTATACGTTATACGTTATACGTTATACGTTATACTTTATACGTTATACGTTATACGTTATACGTTATAAGTAAATACGTTATATGTTTAACGTTATACGTTATACGTTATATGTTTAGCGTTATACGTTATACGTTGTACGTTATACATTATACGTTTAACGTTATACGTTATACATTATACGTTACACGTTATACATTATACGTTATACGTTATGCGTTATACGTTATACGTTATACATTATACGTTATACGTTATACGTTATACGTTATACGTTAAACGTTATACGTTATATGTTTAACGTTAAAAGTTATACGTTATACGTTATACGTTATACGTTATACGTTATACGTTATACGTTATACGTTATACGTTATACGTTATACGTTATACGTTATACGTTATATGTTTAACGTTATACGTTATACGTTATACGTTATACGTTATACGTTATACGTTATACGTTATACGTTATACGTTATACGTTATACGTTATACGTTATACGTTATACGTTATACGTTATACGTTATACGTTATACGTTATACGTTATACGTTATACGTTATACGTTATACGTTATACGTTATACGTTATACGTTATACGTTATACGTTATACGTTATACGTTATACGTTATACGTTATATGTTTAACGTTAAAAGTTATACGTTATACGTTATACGTTGTACGTTGTACGTTGTACGTTATACGTTGTACGTTGTACGTTGTACGTTATACGTTATACGTTCTACGCTATGCATTATACGTTGTACGTTTGACGTTATACGTTATAGGTTATACGTTTAACATTATACGTTATACGTTATACGTTATACGTTATACGTTATACGTTATACGTTATACGTTATACGTTATACGTTATACGTTATACGTTATACGTTATACGTTATACGTTATACGTTATACGTTATACGTTATACGTTATACGTTATACGTTATACGTTATACGTTTAACGTTATACGTTATACATTATACGTTATACGTTTAAACGTTATACGTTATACGTTATACGTTATACGTTATATGTTATACGTTGTACGTTGTACATTATACGTTATACAATATACGTTATACGTTATATGTTTAGCGTTATACGTTATACGTTATACGTTTAACGTTACACGTTATACGTTCTACGTTGTACGTTGTACGTTGTACGTTGTACGTTATACGTTATACGTTATACGTTATACGTTATACGTTATACGTTATACGTTATACGTTATACGTTATACGTTATACGTTATACGTTATACGTTATACGTTATACGTTATACGTTATACGTTATACGTTATACGTTATACGTTATACGTTATACGTTATACGTTATACGTTATACGTTATACGTTATACGTTATACGTTATACGTTATACGTTATACGTTATACGTTATACGTTATACGTTATACGTTATACGTTATACGTTATACGTTATACGTTATACGTTATACGTTATACGTTATACGTTATACGTTATACGTTATACGTTATACGTTATACGTTATACGTTATACGTTATACGTTATACGTTATACGTTATACGTTATACGTTATACGTTATACGTTATACGTTATACGTTATACGTTATACGTTATACGTTATACGTTATACTTTATACGTTATACGTTATGCATTATACGTTGTACGTTTAACGTTATACGTTATAGGTTATACGTTTAACATTATACGTTATACGTTATACGTTATACGTTATACGTTATACGTTATACGTTATACGTTATACGTTATGCATTATACGTTGTACGTTTAACGTTATACGTTATAGGTTATACGTTTAACATTATACGTTATACGTTATACGTTATACGTTATACGTTATACGTTATACGTTATACGTTATACGTTATACGTTATACGTTATACGTTATACGTTATACGTTATACGTTATACGTTATACGTTATACGTTATACGTTATACGTTATACGTTATACGTTATACGTTATACGTTATACGTTATACGTTATACGTTATACGTTATACGTTATGCGTTATACGTTATACGTTATACGTTATACGTTATACTTTATACGTTATACGTTATACGTTATACGTTATACGTTATACGTTATACGTTATACGTCATACGTTATATGTTTAACGTTATACGTTATACGTTGTACGTTATACGTTATACGTTATACGTTATACGTTATACGTTATACGTTATACGTTATACGTTATACGTTATACGTTATACGTTATACGTTATACGTTATACGTTATACGTCATACGTTATACGTTATAAGTAAATACGTTATATGTTTAACGTTATACGTTATACGTTATATGTTTAGCGTTATACGTTATACGTTGTACGTTATACATTATACGTTTAACGTTATACGTTATACATTATACGTTACACGTTATACATTATACGTTATACGTTTAAACGTTATACGTTATACGTTATACGTTATACGTTATACGTTATACGTTATACGTTATACGTTATACGTTATACGTTATACGTTATACGTTATATGTTATACGTTGTACGTTGTACATTATACGTTATACAATATACGTTATACGTTATATGTTTAGCGTTATACGTTATACGTTATACGTTTAACGTTACACGTTATACGTTCTACGTTCTACGTTGTACGTTGTACGTTGTACGTTGTACGTTATACGTTATACGTTATACGTTATGCATTATACGTTATACGTTATACGTTATACGTTATACGTTATACGTTATACGTTATACGTTATACGTTATACGTTATACGTTTAACGTTATACGTTATACATTATACGTTATACGTTTAAACGTTATACGTTATACGTTATACGTTATACGTTATATGTTATACGTTGTACGTTGTACATTATACGTTATACAATATACGTTATACGTTATATGTTTAGCGTTATACGTTATACGTTATACGTTTAACGTTACACGTTATACGTTCTACGTTGTACGTTGTACGTTGTACGTTGTACGTTGTACGTTGTACGTTGTACGTTATACGTTATACGTTATACGTTATGCATTATACGTTGTACGTTTAACGTTATACGTTATAGGTTATACGTTTAACATTATACGTTATACGTTATACGTTATACGTTATACGTTATACGTTATACGGTATACGTTATACGTTATACGTTATACGTTATACGTTATACGTTATACGTTATACGTTATACGTTATACGTTATACGTTATACTTTATACGTTATACGTTATACGTTATACGTTATACGTTATACGTTATACGTTATACGTTATACGTTATACGTTATACGTTATACGTTATACGTTATACGTTATACGTTATACGTTATACGTTATACGTTATACGTTATACGTTATACGTTATACGTTATACGTTATACGTTATACGTTATACGTTATACGTTATACGTTATACGTTATACGTTATACGTTATACGTTATACGTTATACGTTATACGTTATACGTTATACGTTATACGTTATACGTTATACGTTATACGTTATACGTTATACGTTATACGTTATACGTTATACGTTATACTTTATACGTTATACGTTATACGTTATACGTTATAAGTAAATACGTTATATGTTTAACGTTATACGTTATACGTTATATGTTTAGCGTTATACGTTATACGTTGTACGTTATACATTATACGTTTAACGTTATACGTTATACATTATACGTTACACGTTATACATTATACGTTATACGTTATGCGTTATACGTTATACGTTATACATTATACGTTATACGTTATACGTTATACGTTATACGTTAAACGTTATACGTTATATGTTTAACGTTAAAAGTTATACGTTATACGTTATACGTTATACGTTATACGTTATACGTTATACGTTATACGTTATACGTTATACGTTATACGTTATACGTTATACGTTATATGTTTAACGTTATACGTTATACGTTATACGTTATACGTTATACGTTATACGTTATACGTTATACGTTATACGTTATACGTTATACGTTATACGTTATACGTTATACGTTATACGTTATACGTTATACGTTATACGTTATACGTTATACGTTATACGTTATACGTTATACGTTATACGTTATACGTTATACGTTATACGTTATACGTTATACGTTATATGTTTAACGTTAAAAGTTATACGTTATACGTTATACGTTGTACGTTGTACGTTGTACGTTATACGTTGTACGTTGTACGTTGTACGTTATACGTTATACGTTCTACGCTATGCATTATACGTAGTACGTTTGACGTTATACGTTATAGGTTATACGTTTAACATTATACGTTATACGTTATACGTTATACGTTATACGTTATACGTTATACGTTATACGTTATACGTTATACGTTATACGTTATACGTTATACGTTATACGTTATACGTTATACGTTATACGTTATACGTTATACGTTATACGTTTAACGTTATACGTTATACATTATACGTTATACGTTTAAACGTTATACGTTATACGTTATACGTTATACGTTATATGTTATACGTTGTACGTTGTACATTATACGTTATACAATATACGTTATACGTTATATGTTTAGCGTTATACGTTATACGTTATACGTTTAACGTTACACGTTATACGTTCTACGTTGTACGTTGTACGTTGTACGTTGTACGTTATACGTTATACGTTATACGTTATACGTTATACGTTATACGTTATACGTTATACGTTATACGTTATACGTTATACGTTATACGTTATACGTTATACGTTATACGTTATACGTTATACGTTATACGTTATACGTTATACGTTATACGTTATACGTTATACGTTATACGTTATACGTTATACGTTATACGTTATACGTTATACGTTATACGTTATACGTTATACGTTATACGTTATACGTTATACGTTATACGTTATACGTTATACGTTATACGTTATACGTTATACGTTATACGTTATACGTTATACGTTATACGTTATACGTTATACGTTATACGTTATACTTTATACGTTATACGTTATGCATTATACGTTGTACGTTTAACGTTATACGTTATAGGTTATACGTTTAACATTATACGTTATACGTTATACGTTATACGTTATACGTTATACGTTATACGTTATACGTTATGCATTATACGTTGTACGTTTAACGTTATACGTTATAGGTTATACGTTTAACATTATACGTTATACGTTATACGTTATTCGTTATACGTTATACGTTATACGTTATACGTTATACGTTATACGTTATACGTTATACGTTATACGTTATACGTTATACGTTATACGTTATACGTTATACGTTATACGTTATACGTTATACGTTATACGTTATACGTTATACGTTATACGTTATACGTTATACGTTATACGTTATACGTTATACGTTATACGTTATACGTTATACGTTATACGTTATACGTTATACGTTATACGTTATACGTTATACGTTATACGTTATACGTTATACGTTATACGTTATACGTTATACGTTATACGTTATACGTTATGCGTTATACGTTATACGTTATACGTTATACGTTATACTTTATACGTTATACGTTATACGTTATACGTTATACGTTATACGTTATACGTTATACGTCATACGTTATATGTTTAACGTTATACGTTATACGTTGTACGTTATACGTTATACGTTTAACGTTATACGTTATACATTATACGTTATACGTTATACGTTACACGTTATACGTTATAAGTAAATACGTTATATGTTTAACGTTATACGTTATACGTTATACGTTATACGTTATACGTTATACGTTATACGTTATACGTTATACGTTATACGTTATACGTTATACGTTATACGTTATACGTTATACGTTATACGTTATACGTTATACGTTATACGTTATACGTTATACGTTATACGTTATACGTTATACGTTATACGTTATACGTTATACGTTATACGTTATACGTTATACGTTATACGTTATACGTTATACGTTATACGTTATACGTTATACGTTATACGTTATACGTTATACGTTATACGTTATACGTTATACGTTATACGTTATACGTTATACGTTATACGTTATACGTTATACGTTATACGTTATACGTTATACGTTATACGTTATACGTCATACGTTATACGTTATAAGTAAATACGTTATATGTTTAACGTTATACGTTATACGTTATATGTTTAGCGTTATACGTTATACGTTGTACGTTATACATTATACGTTTAACGTTATACGTTATACATTATACGTTACACGTTATACATTATACGTTATACGTTTAAACGTTATACGTTATACGTTATACGTTATACGTTATACGTTATACGTTATACGTTATACGTTATACGTTATACGTTATACGTTATACGTTATACGTTATACGTTATATGTTATACGTTGTACGTTGTACATTATACGTTATACAATATACGTTATACGTTATATGTTTAGCGTTATACGTTATACGTTATACGTTTAACGTTACACGTTATACGTTCTACGTTCTACGTTGTACGTTGTACGTTGTACGTTGTACGTTATACGTTATACGTTATACGTTATGCATTATACGTTGTACGTTTAACGTTATACGTTATAGGTTATACGTTTAACATTATACGTTATACGTTATACGTTATACGTTATACGTTATACGTTATACGTTATACGTTATACGTTATACGTTATACGTTATACGTTATACGTTATACGTTATACGTTATACGTTATACGTTATACGTTATACGTCATACGTTATACGTTATAAGTAAATACGTTATATGTTTAACGTTATACGTTATACGTTATATGTTTAGCGTTATACGTTATACGTTGTACGTTATACATTATACGTTTAACGTTATACGTTATACATTATACGTTACACGTTATACATTATACGTTATACGTTTAAACGTTATACGTTGTACGTTACAGGTTATACGTTATACGTTTGACGTTATACGTTATACGTTATACGTTATACGTTATACGTTATACGTTATTCGTTATACGTTATACGTTATACGTTTAACGTTATACGTTATACATTATACGTTATACGTTTAAACGTTATACGTTATACGTTATACGTTATACGTTATATGTTATACGTTGTACGTTGTACATTATACGTTATACAATATACGTTATACGTTATATGTTTAGCGTTATACCTTATACGTTATACGTTTAACGTTACACGTTATACGTTCTACGTTCTACGTTGTACGTTGTACGTTGTACGTTGTACGTTATACGTTATACGTTATACGTTATGCATTATACGTTGTACGTTTGACGTTATACGTTATAGGTTATACGTTTAACATTATACGTTATACGTTATACGTTATACGTTATACGTTATACGTTATACGTTATACGTTATACGTTATACGTTATACGTTATACGTTATACGTTATACGTTATACGTTATACGTTATACGTTATACGTTATACGTTATACGTTATACGTTATACGTTATACGTTATACGTTATACGTTATACGTTATACGTTATACGTTATACGTTATACGTTATACGTTATACGTTATACGTTATACGTTATACGTTATACGTTATACGTTATACGTTATACGTTATACGTTATACGTTATACGTTATACGTTATACGTTATACGTTATACGTTATACGTTATACGTTATACGTTATACGTTATACGTTATACGTTATACGTTATACGTTATACGTTATACGTTATACGTTATACGTTATACGTTATACGTTATACGTTATACGTTATACGTTATACGTTATACGTTATACGTTATACGTTATACGTTATACGTTATACGTTATACGTTATACGTTATACGTTATACGTTATACGTTATACGTTATACGTTATACGTTATACGTTATACGTTATACGTTATACGTTATACGTTATACGTTATACGTTATACGTTATACGTTATACGTTATACGTTATACGTTATACGTTATACGTTATACGTTATACGTTATACGTTATACGTTATACGTTATACGTTATACGTTATACGTTATACGTTATACGTTATACGTTATACGTTATACGTTATACGTTATACGTTATACGTTATACGTTATACGTTATACGTTATACGTTATACGTTATACGTTATACGTTATACGTTATAAGTAAATACGTTATATGTTTAACGTTATACGTTATACGTTATATGTTTAGCGTTATACGTTATACGTTGTACGTTATACATTATACGTTTAACGTTATACGTTATACATTATACGTTACACGTTATACGTTATACGTTATACGTTATACGTTATACGTTATACGTTATACGTTATACGTTATACGTTATACGTTATACGTTATACGTTATACGTTATACGTTATACGTTATACGTTATACGTTATACGTTATACGTTATACGTTATACGTTAAACGTTATACGTTATATGTTATACGTTATACGTTATACGTTATACGTTATACGTTATACGTTATACGTTATACGTTATACGTTATACGTTATACGTTATACGTTATACGTTATACGTTATACGTTATACGTTATACGTTATACGTTATACGTTATACGTTATACGTTATACGTTATATGTTTAACGTTAAAAGTTATACGTTATACGTTATACGTTGTACGTTGTACGTTGTACGTTATACGTTGTACGTTGTACGTTGTACGTTATACGTTATACGTTCTACGTTATACGTTATACGTTATACGTTATACGTTATACGTTATACGTTATACGTTATACGTTATACGTTATACGTTATACGTTATACGTTATACGTTATACGTTATACGTTATACGTTATACGTTATACGTTATACGTTATACGTTATACGTTATACGTTATACGTTATACGTTATACGTTATACGTTATACGTTATACGTTATACGTTATACGTTATACGTTATACGTTATACGTTATACGTTATACGTTATACGTTATACGTTATACGTTATACGTTATACGTTATACGTTATACGTTATACGTTATACGTTATACGTTATACGTTATACTTTATACGTTATACGTTATACGTTATACGTTATACGTTATACGTTATACGTTATACGTTATACGTTATACGTTATACGTTATACGTCATACGTTATATGCTTAACGTTATACGTTATACGTTGTACGTTATACGTTATACGTTTAACGTTATACGTTATACATTATACGTTATACGATATACGTTACACGTTATACGTTATAAGTAAATACGTTATATGTTTAACGTTATACGTTATACGTTATACGTTATACGTTATACGTTATACGTTATACGTTATACGTTATACGTTATACATTATACGTTATACGTCATACGTTATATGTTTAACGTTATACGTTATACGTTATACGTTATACGTCATACGTTATATGTTTAACGTTATACGTTATACGTTGTACGTTATACGTTATACGTTTAACGTTATACGTTATACATTATACGTTATACGTTATAGGTTATACGTTATACGTTATACGTTCTACGTTATACGTTATACGTTATACGCTATACATTATACGTTATACGTTATACGTTATATGTTTAACGTTATACGTTATACGTTGTACGTTATACGTTATACGTTATACGTTATACGATATACGTTATACGTTGTACGTTGTACGTTGTACGTTATACGTTGTACGTTGTACGTTATACGTTATACGTTATACGTTACACGTTATACGTTATACGTTATACGTTATACGTTATACGTTATACGTTATACGTTATACGTTATACGTTATACGTTATACGTTATACGTTATACGTTATACGTTATACGTTATACGTTATACGTTATACGTTATACGTTATACGTTATACGTTATACGTTATACGTTATGCGTTATACGTTATACGTTATACGTTATACGTTATACTGTATACGTTATACGTTATACGTTATACGTTATACGTTATACGTTATACGTTATACGTTATACGTCATACGTTATATGTTTAACGTTATACGTTATACGTTGTACGTTATACGTTATACGTTATACGTTATACGTTATACGTTATACGTTATACGTTATACGTTATACGTTATACGTTATACGTTATACGTTATACGTTATACGTTATACGTTATACGTTATACGTTATACGTTATACGTTATACGTTATACGTTATACGTTATACGTTATACGTTATACGTTATACGTTATACGTTATACGTTATACGTTATACGTTATACGTTATACGTTATACGTTATACGTTATACGTTATACGTTATACGTTATACGTTATACGTTATACGTTATACGTTATACGTTATACGTTATACGTTATACGTTATACGTTATACGTTATACGTTATACGTTATACGTTATACGTTATACGTCATACGTTATATGTTTAACGTTATACGTTATACGTTGTACGTTATACGTTATACGTTTAACGTTATACGTTATACATTATACGTTATACGTTATACGTTACACGTTATACGTTATAAGTAAATACGTTATATGTTTAACGTTATACGTTATACGTTATACGTTATACGTTATACGTTATACGTTATACGTTATACGTTATACGTTATACGTCATACGTTATATGTTTAACGTTATACGTTATACGTTATACGTTATACGTCATACGTTATATGTTTAACGTTATACGTTATACGTTGTACGTTATACGTTATACGTTTAACGTTATACGTTATACATTATACGTTATACGTTATAGGTTATACGTTATACGTTATACGTTATACGTTATACGTTATACGTTATACGCTATACATTATACGTTATACGTTATACGTTATATGTTTAACGTTATACGTTATACGTTGTACGTTATACGTTATACGTTATACGTTATACGTTATACGTTATACGTTATACGTTGTACGTTGTACGTTGTACGTTGTACGTTATACGTTGTACGTTGTACGTTATACGTTATACGTTATACGTTATACGTTATACGTTATACGTTATACGTTATACGTTATACGTTATACGTTATACGTTATACGTTATACGTTATACGTTATACGTTATACGTTATACGTTATACGTTATACGTTATACGTTATACGTTATACGTTATACGTTATACGTTATACGTTATACGTTATACGTTATACGTTGTACGTTGTACGTTGTACGTTGTACGTTATACGTTGTACGTTGTACGTTATACGTTATACGTTATACGTTATACGTTATACGTTATACGTTATACGTTATACGTTATACGTTATACGTTATACGTTATACGTTATACGTTATACGTTATACGTTATACGTTATACGTTATACGTTATACGTTATACGTTATACGTTATACGTTATACGTTATACGTTATACGTTATACGTTATACGTTATACGTTATACGTTATACGTTATACGTTATACGTTATACGTTATACGTTATACGTTATACGTTATACGTTATACGTTATGCGTTATACGTTATACGTTATACGTTATACGTTACACGTTATACGTTAAACGTTATACGTTATACGTTATACGTTATACGTTATACGTTATACGTCATACGTTATATGTTTAACGTTATACGTTATACGTTGTACGTTATACGTTATACGTTTAACGTTATACGTTATACATTATACGTTATACGTTATACGTTACACGTTATACGTTATAAGTAAATACGTTATATGTTTAACGTTATACGTTATACGTTATACGTTATACGTTATACGTTATACGTTATACGTTATACGTTATACGTTATACGTTATACGTTATACGTTATACGTCATACGTTATGTGTTTAACGTTATACGTTATACGTTATACGTTATACGTCATACGTTATATGTTTAACGTTATACGTTATACGTTGTACGTTATACGTTATACGTTTAACGTTATACGTTATACATTATACGTTATACGTTATAGGTTATACGTTATACGTTATACGTTATACGTTATACGTTATACGTTATACGTTATACGTTATACGCTATACATTATACGTTATACGTTATACGTTATATGTTTAACGTTATACGTTGTACGTTGTACGTTATACGTTATACGTTATACGTTATACGTTATACGTTATACGTTATACGTTATACGTTATACGTTATACGTTATACGTTATACGTTATACGTTATACGTTATACGTTATACGTTATACTTTATACGTTATACGTTAAACGTTATACGTTATACGTTATACGTTATACGTTATACGTTATACGTTATACGTTATATGTTATACGTTATACGTTATACGTTATACGTTATACGTTATATGTTTAACGTTATACGTTATTCGTTATACGTTATACGTTATACGTTTAACGTTATACGTTATACATTATACGTTATACGTTTAAACGTTATACGTTATACGTTATACGTAATACGTTATATGTTATACGTTGTACGTTGTACATTATACGTTATACAATATACGTTATACGTTATATGTTTAGCGTTATACGTTATACGTTATACGTTTAACGTTACACGTTATACGTTATAAGTAAATACGTTATATGTTTAACGTTATACGTTATACGTTATACGTTATACGTTATACGTTATACGTTATACGTTATACGTTATACGTTATACGTCATACGTTATATGTTTAACGTTATACGTTATACGTTATACGTTATACGTCATACGTTATATGTTTAACGTTATACGTTATACGTTGTACGTTATACGTTATACGTTTAACTTTATACGTTATACATTATACGTTATACGTTATAGGTTATACGTTATACGTTATACGTTATACGTTATACGTTATACGCTATACATTATACGTTATACGTTATACGTTATATGTTTAACGTTATACGTTATACGTTGTACGTTATACGTTATACGTTATACGTTATACGTTATACGTTATACGTTATACGTTATACGTTATACGTTATACGTTATACGTTATACGTTATACGTTATACGTTATACGTTATACGTTATACGTTATACGTTATACTTTATACGTTATACGTTAAACGTTATACGTTATACGTTATACGTTATACGTTATACGTTATACGTTATACGTTATATGTTATACGTTATACGTTATACGTTATACGTTATACGTTATATGTTTAACGTTATA
>CAKAJA020000541.1:0-84525 GCA_916610235.2 Lasioglossum morio
ACGTATAACGTAATAACGTATAACGTATAACGTATAAACGTATAACGTATAACGTATAACGTATAAACGTATAACGTAATAACGTATAACGTATAACGTATAAAGTATAACGTATAAACGTATAACGTATAACGTATAACGTATAACGTATAACGTATAACGTATAACGTATAACGTATAACGTATAACGTATAACGTATAACGTATAACGTATAACGTATAAACGTATAACGTATAACGTATAACGTATAACGTATAAACGTATAACGTATAACGTATAACGTATAACGTATAACGTATAACGTATAACGTATAACGTATAACGTATAACGTATAACGTATAACGTATAAACGTATAACGTATAACGTATAACGTATAACGTACAGCGTATAACGTATAACGTACAACGTATAATGTACAACGTATAACGTACAACGTATAACGTATATCGTATAAGTAACGTATAACGTATAACGTATAACGTATGACCATATAACGTATAACGTATAACGTACAGCGTATAACGTATAAACGTATAACGTATAACGTATAAACGTATAACGTATAACGTTAAGTAAACGTATAACGTATAACGTATAACGTATAACGTATAACGTATAACGTATAAACGTATAACGTATAACGTATAACGTATAACGTATAACGTATAAACGTATAACGGTATAACGTATAACGTATAACGTATAACGTATAACGTATAACGTATAAACGTATAACGTATAACGTATAACGTATAACGTATAACGTATAACGTATAACGTACTAACGTATAACGTATAACGTATAACGTATAACGTATAACGTATAACGTATAACGTATAACGTATAACGTATAACGTATAACGTATAACGTATAACGTATAACGTATAAACGTATAACGTATAACGTATAACGTATAACGTATAACGTATAACGTATAAACGTATAACGTATAACGTATAACGTACAGCGTATAACGTATAACGTACAACGTATAATGTACAACGTATAACGTACAACGTATAACGTATATCGTATAACGTATAACGTATAACGTATAACGTATAACGTATGACATATAACGTATAACGTATAACGTACAGCGTATAACGTAATAACGTATAACGTATAACGTATAACGTATAACGTATAACGTATAACGTATAACGTAATAACGTATAACGTATAACGTATAACGTATAACGTATAACGTATAACGTATAAACGTATTAACGTATAACGTATAACGTATAACGTATAAACGTATAACGTATAACGTATAACGTATAACGTATAACGTATAACGTATAAACGTATAAACGTATAACGTATAAAACGTATAACGTATAACGTATAACGTATAACGTATAACGTACAAACGTATAATGTACAAACGTATAACGTACAACGTATACGTACAACGTACAACGTAACGTGTAACGTATAACGTATAACGTATAACGTATAACTTATAACGTACAGCGTATAACGTACAGCGTATAACGTACAACGTATAACGTATAACGTATAACGTATAACGTATAACGTATAACGTATAACGTATAACGTATAACGTATAACGTGTAACGTATAACGTATAACGTATAACGTATAACGTATAACGTATAACGTATAACGTATAACGTATAACGTATAACGTTATAACGTATAACGTATAACGTATAAACGTATAACGTATAACGTATAACGTATAACGTATAACGTATAACGTATAACGTATAAACGTATAACGTATAACGTATAACGTATAACGTATAACGTATAACGTATAACGTATAACGTATAACGTATAACGTATAACGTATAACGTATAATAACGTATAACGTATAACGTATAACGTATAACGTATAACGTATAACGTAGTAACGTGTAACGTATAACGTATAACGTATAAACGTATAAACGTATAACGTATAACGTATAACGTATAACGTATAACGTATAAACGTATAACGTATAACGTATAACGTATAACGTATAACGTATAACGTATAACGTATAACGTATAAAACGTATAACGTATAACGTATAAACGTATAACGTATAACGTATAACGTATAACGTATAACGTATAACGTATAAACGTATAACGTATAACGTATAACGTATAAATACGTATAACGTATAACGTATAACGTATAACGTATAACGTATAACGTATAACGTATAACGTATAACGTATAACGTATAACGTATAACGTATAACGTATAACGTATAACGTATAACGTATAAACGTATAACGTATAACGTACAGCGTATAACGTATAACGTACAACGTATAATGTACAACGTATAACGTACAACGTATAACGTACAACGTACAACGTGTAACGTATAACGTATAACGTATAACTTATAACATACGGCGTATAGCGTACAGCGTATAACGTACAGCGTATAACGTATAACGTATAACGTGTATCGTATAACGTATAACGTACAGCGTAATAACGTACAGCGTATAACGTATAAGGTATAACGTACAGCGTATAACGTACAACGTATAACGTATAACGTATAACGTACAGCGTATAACGTACAGCGTATAACGTATAACGTATAACATATAACGTATAAACGTATAACGTATAACGTATAACGTATAACGTATAACGTACAACGTACAACGTGTAACGTATAAACGTATAACGTATAACGTACAGCGTATAACGTACAGCGTATAACGTACAGCGTAATAACGTACAACGTATAACGTATAACGTATAACGTATAACGTATAACGTATAACGTATAACGTATAACGTATAACGTATAACGTATAACGTATAACGTAATAACGTATAACGTATAACGTATAACGTATAACGTATAACGTATAACGTATAACGTATAACGTATAACGTATAAACGTATAACGTATAAACGTATAACGTATAACGTATAACGTATAACGTATAACGTATAACGTAATAAACGTATAACGTATAACGTATAACGTATAACGTATAACGTATAACGTATAACGTATAACGTATAACGTATAACGTAATAACGTATAACGTATAACGTATAACGTATAACGTATAACGTATAAACGTATAACGTATAACGTATAACGTATAACGTATAACGTATAACGTATAACGTATAACGTATAACGTATAACGTATAACGTATAACGTATAACGTATAACGTATAACGTATAACGTATAACGTATAACGTATAACGTATAACGTATAACGTATAAACGTATAACGTATAAACGTATAACGTATAACGTAATAACGTATAACGTATAACGTATAACGTATAACGTATAACGTATAACGTATAACGTATAACGTATAACGTATAACGTATAACGTATAACGTATAACGTATAAACGTATAACGTATAACGTATAACGTATAACGTATAACGTATAACGTATAACGTATAACGTATAACGTATAACGTATAACGTATAACGTATAACGTATAACGTATAACGTATAACGTATAACGTATAACGTATAACGTATAACGTATAACGTATAACGTATAACGTATAACGTAAAAACGTATAACGTATAACGTTATAACGTATAACGTATAACGTATAACGTATAACGTATAACGTATAACGTATAACGTATAACGTATAACGTAATAACGTATAACGTATAACGTATAACGTATAACGTATAACGTATAACGTATAAACGTATAACGTATAACGTATAACGTATAACGTATAACGTATAACGTATAACGTATAACGTATAACGTATAACGTATAACGTATAACGTATAACGTATAACGTATAACGTATAACGTATAACGTATAACGTATAACGTATAACGTATAACGTATAACGTATAACGTATAACGTATAACGTATAACGTAACGTATAACGTATAACGTACAGCGTATAACGTATAACGTACAACGTATAATGTACAACGTATAACGTACAACGTATAACGTACAACGTACAACGTGTAACGTATAACGTATAACGTATAACTTATAACATACGGCGTATAGCGTACAGCGTATAACGTACAGCGTATAACGTATAACGTATAACGTGTATCGTATAACGTATAACGTACAGCGTATAACGTACAGCGTATAACGTATAAGGTATAACGTACAGCGTATAACGTACAACGTATAACGTATAACGTATAACGTACAGCGTATAACGTACAGCGTATAACGTATAACGTATAACATATAACGTATAACGTATAACGTATAACGTATAACGTATAACGTATAACGTACAACGTACAACGTGTAACGTATAACGTATAACGTATAACGTACAGCGTATAACGTACAGCGTATAACGTACAGCGTATAACGTACAACGTATAAACGTATAACGTATAACGTATAACGTATAACGTATAACGTATAACGTATAACGTATAACGTATAACGTATAACGTATAACGTATAACGTATAACGTATAACGTATAACGTATAACGTATAACGTATAACGTATAACGTATAACGTATAACGTATAACGTATAACGTATAACGTATAACGTATAACGTATAACGTATAACGTATAACGTTATAACGTATAACGTATAACGTATAACGTATAACATATAACGTATAACGTATAACGTATAACGTATAACGTATAACGTATAACGTACAACGTACAACGTGTAACGTATAACGTATAACGTATAACGTACAGCGTATAACGTACAGCGTATAACGTACAGCGTATAACGTACAACGTATAACGTATAACGTATAACGTATAACGTATAACGTACAGCGTATAACGTATAACGTATAACGTATAACGTATAACGTATAACGTATAACGTATAACGTATAAACGTATAACGTATAACGTATAACGTATAACGTATAACGTATATAACGTATAACGTATAACGTATAACGTATAACGTATTAACGTATAACGTATATAACGTATAACGTATAACGTATAACGTATAACGTATAACGTATAACGTATAACGTATAACGTATAACGTATAACGTATAACGTATAACGTATAACGTATAACGTATAAACGTATAACGTATAACGTATAACGTATAACGTATAACGTATAACGTATAAACGTAATAACGTATAACGTATAACGTATAACGTATAAACGTATAACGTATAACGTATAACGTATAACGTATAACGTATAACGTATAACGTATAACGTATAACGTATAACGTATAACGTATAACGTATAACGTATAACGTATAACGTATAACGTATAAACGTATATAACGTATAACGTATAACGTATAACGTATAACGTATAACGTATAACGTATAACGTATAACGTATAACGTATAACGTATAACGTATAAACGTATAACGTATAACGTATAACGTATAACGTATAACGTATAACGTATAACGTATAACGTTAACGTATAACGTATAACGTATAACGTATAACGTATAAACGTATAACGTATAACGTATAACGTATAACGTATAACGTATAACGTATAACGTATAACGTATAACGTATAACGTATAACGTATAACGTATAACGTATAACGTATAACGTATATAACGTATAACGTATAACGTAACGTATAACGTATAACGTATAACGTATAACGTATAACGTATACGTATAACGTATAACGTATAACGTATAACGTATAAACGTATAACGTATAACGTATAACGTATAACGTATAACGTATAACGTATAACGTATAACGTAATAACGTATAACGTATAACGTATAACGTATAACGTATAACGTATAAACGTATAACGTATAACGTATAACGTATAACGTATAACGTAATAACGTATAAACGTATAACGTATAACGTATAACGTATAACGTACTATAACGTATAACGTATAACGTATAACGTATAACGTATAACGTATAACGTATAACGTATAACGTATAACGTATAACGTATAACGTATAACGTATAACGATAACGTATAAGTAAACGTATAACGTTATAACGTATAACGTATAACGTATAACGTATAACGTATAACGTATAACGTATAACGTATAACGTATAACGTATAACGTATAACGTATAACGTATAACGTATAACGTATAAAACGTATAAACGTATAACGTATAACGTATAACGTATAACGTATAACGTACAGCGTATAACGTATAACGTACAACGTATAATGTACAACGTATAACGTACAACGTATAACGTACAACGTACAACGTGTAACGTATAACGTATAAACGTATAACTTATAACATACGGCGTATAGCGTACAGCGTATAATAACGTACAACGTACAACGTGTAACGTATACGTATAACGTATAACTTATAACATACGGCGTATAGCGTACAGCGTATAACGTACAGCGTATAACGTATAACGTATAACGTGTATCGTATAACGTATAACGTACAGCGTATAACGTACAGCGTATAACGTATAAGGTATAACGTACAGCGTATAACGTACAACGTATAACGTATAACGTATAACGTACAGCGTATAACGTACAGCGTATAACGTATACGTATAACGTATAACGTATAACGTATAACGTATAACGTATAACGTATAACGTATAACGTATAACGTATAACGTATAACGTACAGCGTATAACGTACAGCGTATAACGTACAGCGTATAACCGTATAACGTATAACGTATAACGTTAACGTTATAAACGTATAACGTATAACGTATTAACGTAATAACGTATAACGTATATACGTATAACGTATAACGTATAACGTATAACGTATAACGTATAACGTATAACGTATAACGTATAACGTATAACGTATAACGTATAACGTATAACGTATAACGTATAACGTATAACGTATAACGTATACGTATAACGTATAACGTATAACGTATAACGTATAACGTATAACGTATAACGTATAACGTATAACGTATAACGTATAACGTATAACGTATAACGTATAACGTATAACGTATAACGTATAACGTATAACGTATACTAACGTATAACGTATAACGTATAACGTATAACGTATAACGTATAACGTATAACGTAATAACGTATAACGTATAACGTATAACGTATAACGTATAACGTATAACGTATAACGTATAACGTATAACGTATAACGTATAACGTATAACGTATAACGTATAACGTATAACGTATAACGTATAACGTATAACGTATAAGTATAACGTATAACGTATAACGTAACGTATAACGTATAACGTATAACGTATAACGTATAACGTATAACGTATAACGTATAACGTATAACGTATAACGTATAACGTATAACGTTATAACGTATAACGTATAACGTATAACGTATAACGTATAACGTATAACGTATAAACGTATAACGTATAACGTATAACGTATAACGTATAACGTATAACGTATAACGTATAACGTATAACGTATAACGTATAACGTATAACGTATAACGTATAACGTATAACGTATAACGTATAACGTATAACGTATAAACGTATAACGTATAACGTATAAGCTATAACGTATAACGTATAACGTATAACGTATAACGTATAACGTATAACGTATACGTATAACGTATAACGTATAACGTATAACGTATAACGTACAGCGTATAACGTATAACGTACAACGTATAATGTACAACGTATAACGTACAACGTATAACGTACAACGTACAACGTGTAACGTATAACGTATAACGTATAACTTATAACATACGGCGTATAGCGTACAGCGTATAACGTACAGCGTATAACGTATAACGTATAACGTGTATCGTATAACGTATAACGTACAGCGTATAACGTACAGCGTATAACGTATAAGGTATAACGTACAGCGTATAACGTACAACGTATAACGTATAACGTATAACGTACAGCGTATAACGTACAGCGTATAACGTATAACGTATAACATATAACGTATAACGTATAACGTATAACGTATAACGTATAACGTATAACGTATAACGTATAACGTACAACGTACAACGTGTAACGTATAACGTATAACGTATAACGTACAGCGTATAACGTACAGCGTATAACGTACAGCGTATAACGTACAACGTATAACGTATAACGTATAACGTATAACGTATAACGTATAACGTATAACGTATAACGTATAACGTATAACGTATAACGTATAACGTATAACGTATAACGTATAACGTATAACGTATAACGTATAACGATACTAAACGTATAACGTATAACGTATAACGTATAACGTATAACGTATAACGTATAACGTATAACGTATAGTAACGTATAACGTATAACGTATAACGTATAACGTATAACGTATAACGTATAACGTATAACGTATAACGTATAACGTATAACGTATAACGTATAACGTATAACGTACTAAACGTATAACGTATAACGTATAACGTAACGTATAACGTATAACGTATAACGTATAACGTATAACGTATAACGTATAACGTATAACGTATAACGTATAACGTATAACGTATAACGTATAACGTATAACGTATAACGTATAACGTATAACGTATAACGTATAACGTATAACGTATAACGTATAACGTATAACGTATAACGTATAACGTATAACGTATAACGTATAACGTACTATACGTATAACGTATAACGTATAACGTATAACGTATAACGTATAACGTATAACGTATAACGTATAACGTATAACGTATAACGTATAACGTATAACGTATAACGTATAACGTATAACGTATATAACGTATAACGTATAACGTATAACGTATAACGTATAACGTGTAACGTATAACGTATAACGTATAACGTATAACGTATATAACGTATAACGTATAACGTATAACGTATAACGTATAACGTATAACGTATAACGTATAACGTATAACGTATAACGTATAACGTATAACGTATAACGTATAACGTTAACGTATAACGTATAACGTATAACGTATAACGTATAACGTATAACGTATAACGTATAACGTATAACGTATAACGTATAACGTATAACGTATAACGTATAACGTATAACGTATAACGTATAACGTATAACGTATAACGTATAACGTATAACGTATAACGTATAACGTATAACGTAACGTATAACGTATAACGTATAACGTATAACGTATAACGTTTACGTATAACGTATAACGTATAACGTATAACGTATAACGTATAACGTATAACGTATAACGTATAACGTATAACGTATAAACGTATAACGTATAATGTATAACGTATAACGTATAACGTATAACGTATAACGTATAACGTATAACGTATAACGTATAACTATAACGTATAACGTATAACCTAATAACGTATACGTATAACGTATAACGTATAACGTATAACGTATAACGTATAACGTATAACGTATAACGTATAACGTATAACGTATAACGTATAACGTATAACGTATAACGTATAACGTATAACGTATAACGTATAACGTATAACGTATAACGTATAACGTATAACGTAACGTATAACGTATAACGTATAACGTACTATAACGTATAACGTATAACGTATAACGTACAGCGTATAACGTATAACGTACAACGTATAATGTACAACGTATAACGTACAACGTATAACGTACAACGTACAACGTGTAACGTATAACGTATAACGTATAACTTATAACATACGGGCGTATAGCGTACAGCGTATAACGTACAGCGTATAACGTATAACGTATAACGTGTATCGTATAACGTATAACGTACAGCGTATAACGTACAGCGTATAAACGTATAAGGTATAACGTACAGCGTATAACGTACAACGTATAACGTATAACGTATAACGTACAGCGTATAACGTACAGCGTATACGTATAACCGTATAACGTATAACGTATAACGTATAACGTATAACGTATAACGTATAACGTATAACGTATAACGTATAACGTACAACGTACAACGTGTAACGTATAACGTATAACGTATAACGTACAGCGTATAACGTACAGCGTATAAACGTATAACGTATAACGTATAACGTATAACGTATAACGTATAACGTATAACGTATAACGTATAACGTATAACGTATAACGTATAACGTATAACGTATAACGTATAACGTATAACGTATAACGTATAACGTATAACGTTATAACGTATAACGTATAACGTATAACGTATAACGTATAACGTATAACGTATAACGTATAACGTATAACGTATAACGTATAACGTATAACGTACAGCGTATAACGTATAACGTACAACGTATAATGTACAACGTATAACGTACAACGTATAACGTACAACGTACAACGTGTAACGTATAACGTATAACGTATAACTTATAACATACGGCGTATAGCGTACAGCGTATAACGTACAGCGTATAACGTATAACGTATAACGTGTATCGTATAACGTATAACGTACAGCGTATAACGTACAGCGTATAACGTATAAGGTATAACGTACAGCGTATAACGTACAACGTATAACGTATAACGTATAACGTACAGCGTATAACGTACAGCGTATAACGTATAACGTATAACATATAACGTATAACGTATAACGTATAACGTATAACGTATAAACGTATAACGTATAACGTACAACGTACAACGTGTAACGTATAACGTATAACGTATAACGTACAGCGTATAACGTACAGCGTATAACGTACAGCGTATAACGTACAACGTATAACGTATAACGTATAACGTATAACGTATAACGTATAACGTATAACGTATAACGTATAACGTATAACGTATAACGTAAAACGTATAACGTATAACGTATAACGTATAACGTATAACGTATAACGTATAACGTATAACGTATAACGTATAACGTATAACGTATAACGTATAACGTATAACGTATAACGTATAACGTATAACGTATAACGTATAACGTATAACGTATAACGTATAACGTATAACGTACAGCGTATAACGTACATCGTATAACGTACATCGTATAACGTACAGCGTATAACGTACAGCGTATAACGTATAACGTATAACGTATAACGTATAACGTATAACGTATAACGTATAACGTATAACGTATAACGTATAACGTATAACGTATAACGTATAACGTATAACGTATAACGTATAACGTATAACGTATAACGTATAACGTATAACGTATAACGTATAACGTATAACGTATAACGTATAACGTATAACGTATAACGTATAACGTATAACGTATAACGTATAACGTATAACGTATAACGTATAACGTATAACGTATAACGTATAACGTATAACGTATAACGTATAACGTATAACGTATAACGTATAACGTATAACGTATAACGTATAACGTATAACGTATAACGTATAACGTATAACGTATAACGTATAACGTATAACGTATAACGTATAACGTATAACGTATAACGTATAACGTATAACGTATAACGTATAACGTATAACGTATAACGTATAACGTATAACGTATAACGTATAACGTATAACGTATAACGTATAACGTATAACGTATAACGTATAACGTATAACGTATAACGTATAACGTATAACGTATAACGTATAACGTATAACGTATAACGTATAACGTATAACGTATAACGTATAACGTATAACGTATAACGTATAACGTATAACGTATAACGTATAACGTATAACGTATAACGTATAACGTATAACGTATAACGTATAACGTATAACGTATAACGTATAACGTATAACGTATAACGTATAACGTATAACGTATAACGTATAACGTATAACGTATAACGTATAACGTATAACGTATAACGTATAACGTATAACGTATAACGTATAACGTATAACGTATAACGTATAACGTATAACGTATAACGTATAACGTATAACGTATAACGTATAACGTATAACGTATAACGTATAACGTATAACGTATAACGTATAACGTATAACGTATAACGTATAACGTATAACGTATAACGTATAACGTATAACGTATAACGTATAACGTATAACGTATAACGTATAACGTATAACGTATAACGTATAACGTATAACGTATAACGTATAACGTATAACGTATAACGTATAACGTATAACGTATAACGTATAACGTATAACGTATAACGTATAACGTATAACGTATAACGTATAACGTATAACGTATAACGTATAACGTATAACGTATAACGTATAACGTATAACGTATAACGTATAACGTATAACGTATAACGTATAACGTATAACGTATAACGTATAACGTATAACGTATAACGTATAACGTATAACGTATAACGTATAACGTATAACGTATAACGTATAACGTATAACGTATAACGTATAACGTATAACGTATAACGTATAACGTATAACGTATAACGTATAACGTATAACGTATAACGTATAACGTATAACGTATAACGTATAACGTATAACGTATAACGTATAACGTATAACGTATAACGTATAACGTATAACGTATAACGTATAACGTATAACGTATAACGTATAACGTATAACGTATAACGTATAACGTATAACGTATAACGTATAACGTATAACGTATAACGTATAACGTATAACGTATAACGTATAACGTATAACGTATAACGTATAACGTATAACGTATAACGTATAACGTATAACGTATAACGTATAACGTATAACGTATAACGTATAACGTATAACGTATAACGTATAACGTATAACGTATAACGTATAACGTATAACGTATAACGTATAACGTATAACGTATAACGTATAACGTATAACGTATAACGTATAACGTATAACGTATAACGTATAACGTATAACGTATAACGTATAACGTATAACGTATAACGTATAACGTATAACGTATAACGTATAACGTATAACGTATAACGTATAACGTATAACGTATAACGTATAACGTATAACGTATAACGTATAACGTATAACGTATAACGTATAACGTATAACGTATAACGTATAACGTATAACGTATAACGTATAACGTATAACGTATAACGTATAACGTATAACGTATAACGTATAACGTATAACGTATAACGTATAACGTATAACGTATAACGTATAACGTATAACGTATAACGTATAACGTATAACGTATAACGTATAACGTATAACGTATAACGTATAACGTATAACGTATAACGTATAACGTATAACGTATAACGTATAACGTATAACGTATAACGTATAACGTATAACGTATAACGTATAACGTATAACGTATAACGTATAACGTATAACGTATAACGTATAACGTATAACGTATAACGTATAACGTATAACGTATAACGTATAACGTATAACGTATAACGTATAACGTATAACGTATAACGTATAACGTATAACGTATAACGTATAACGTATAACGTATAACGTATAACGTATAACGTATAACGTATAACGTATAACGTATAACGTATAACGTATAACGTATAACGTATAACGTATAACGTATAACGTATAACGTATAACGTATAACGTATAACGTATAACGTATAACGTATAACGTATAACGTATAACGTATAACGTATAACGTATAACGTATAACGTATAACGTATAACGTATAACGTATAACGTATAACGTATAACGTATAACGTATAACGTATAACGTATAACGTATAACGTATAACGTATAACGTATAACGTATAACGTATAACGTATAACGTATAACGTATAACGTATAACGTATAACGTATAACGTATAACGTATAACGTATAACGTATAACGTATAACGTATAACGTATAACGTATAACGTATAACGTATAACGTATAACGTATAACGTATAACGTATAACGTATAACGTATAACGTATAACGTATAACGTATAACGTATAACGTATAACGTATAACGTATAACGTATAACGTATAACGTATAACGTATAACGTATAACGTATAACGTATAACGTATAACGTATAACGTATAACGTATAACGTATAACGTATAACGTATAACGTATAACGTATAACGTATAACGTATAACGTATAACGTATAACGTATAACGTATAACGTATAACGTATAACGTATAACGTATAACGTATAACGTATAACGTATAACGTATAACGTATAACGTATAACGTATAACGTATAACGTATAACGTATAACGTATAACGTATAACGTATAACGTATAACGTATAACGTATAACGTATAACGTATAACGTATAACGTATAACGTATAACGTATAACGTATAACGTATAACGTATAACGTATAACGTATAACGTATAACGTATAACGTATAACGTATAACGTATAACGTATAACGTATAACGTATAACGTATAACGTATAACGTATAACGTATAACGTATAACGTATAACGTATAACGTATAACGTATAACGTATAACGTATAACGTATAACGTATAACGTATAACGTATAACGTATAACGTATAACGTATAACGTATAACGTATAACGTATAACGTATAACGTATAACGTATAACGTATAACGTATAACGTATAACGTATAACGTATAACGTATAACGTATAACGTATAACGTATAACGTATAACGTATAACGTATAACGTATAACGTATAACGTATAACGTATAACGTATAACGTATAACGTATAACGTATAACGTATAACGTATAACGTATAACGTATAACGTATAACGTATAACGTATAACGTATAACGTATAACGTATAACGTATAACGTATAACGTATAACGTATAACGTATAACGTATAACGTATAACGTATAACGTATAACGTATAACGTATAACGTATAACGTATAACGTATAACGTATAACGTATAACGTATAACGTATAACGTATAACGTATAACGTATAACGTATAACGTATAACGTATAACGTATAACGTATAACGTATAACGTATAACGTATAACGTATAACGTATAACGTATAACGTATAACGTATAACGTATAACGTATAACGTATAACGTATAACGTATAACGTATAACGTATAACGTATAACGTATAACGTATAACGTATAACGTATAACGTATAACGTATAACGTATAACGTATAACGTATAACGTATAACGTATAACGTATAACGTATAACGTATAACGTATAACGTATAACGTATAACGTATAACGTATAACGTATAACGTATAACGTATAACGTATAACGTATAACGTATAACGTATAACGTATAACGTATAACGTATAACGTATAACGTATAACGTATAACGTATAACGTATAACGTATAACGTATAACGTATAACGTATAACGTATAACGTATAACGTATAACGTATAACGTATAACGTATAACGTATAACGTATAACGTATAACGTATAACGTATAACGTATAACGTATAACGTATAACGTATAACGTATAACGTATAACGTATAACGTATAACGTATAACGTATAACGTATAACGTATAACGTATAACGTATAACGTATAACGTATAACGTATAACGTATAACGTATAACGTATAACGTATAACGTATAACGTATAACGTATAACGTATAACGTATAACGTATAACGTATAACGTATAACGTATAACGTATAACGTATAACGTATAACGTATAACGTATAACGTATAACGTATAACGTATAACGTATAACGTATAACGTATAACGTATAACGTATAACGTATAACGTATAACGTATAACGTATAACGTATAACGTATAACGTATAACGTATAACGTATAACGTATAACGTATAACGTATAACGTATAACGTATAACGTATAACGTATAACGTATAACGTATAACGTATAACGTATAACGTATAACGTATAACGTATAACGTATAACGTATAACGTATAACGTATAACGTATAACGTATAACGTATAACGTATAACGTATAACGTATAACGTATAACGTATAACGTATAACGTATAACGTATAACGTATAACGTATAACGTATAACGTATAACGTATAACGTATAACGTATAACGTATAACGTATAACGTATAACGTATAACGTATAACGTATAACGTATAACGTATAACGTATAACGTATAACGTATAACGTATAACGTATAACGTATAACGTATAACGTATAACGTATAACGTATAACGTATAACGTATAACGTATAACGTATAACGTATAACGTATAACGTATAACGTATAACGTATAACGTATAACGTATAACGTATAACGTATAACGTATAACGTATAACGTATAACGTATAACGTATAACGTATAACGTATAACGTATAACGTATAACGTATAACGTATAACGTATAACGTATAACGTATAACGTATAACGTATAACGTATAACGTATAACGTATAACGTATAACGTATAACGTATAACGTATAACGTATAACGTATAACGTATAACGTATAACGTATAACGTATAACGTATAACGTATAACGTATAACGTATAACGTATAACGTATAACGTATAACGTATAACGTATAACGTATAACGTATAACGTATAACGTATAACGTATAACGTATAACGTATAACGTATAACGTATAACGTATAACGTATAACGTATAACGTATAACGTATAACGTATAACGTATAACGTATAACGTATAACGTATAACGTATAACGTATAACGTATAACGTATAACGTATAACGTATAACGTATAACGTATAACGTATAACGTATAACGTATAACGTATAACGTATAACGTATAACGTACAGCGTATAACGTATAACGTACAACGTATAATGTACAACGTATAACGTACAACGTATAACGTACAACGTACAACGTGTAACGTATAACGTATAACGTATAACTTATAACATACGGCGTATAGCGTACAGCGTATAACGTACAGCGTATAACGTATAACGTATAACGTGTATCGTATAACGTATAACGTACAGCGTATAACGTACAGCGTATAACGTATAAGGTATAACGTACAGCGTATAGCGTACAACGTATAACGTATAACGTATAACGTACAGCGTATAACGTACAGCGTATAACGTATAACGTATAACATATAACGTATAACGTATAACGTATAACGTATAACGTATAACGTATAACGTATAACGTACAACGTACAACGTGTAACGTATAACGTATAACGTATAACGTACAGCGTATAACGTACAGCGTATAACGTACAGCGTATAACGTACAACGTATAACGTATAACGTATAAGGTATAACGTATAACGTATAACGTATAACGTATAACGTATAACGTATAACGTATAACGTATAACGTATAACGTATAACGTATAACGTATAACGTATAACGTATAACGTATAACGTATAACGTATAACGTATAACGTATAACGTATAACGTATAACGTACAGCGTATAACGTATAACGTACAACGTATAATGTACAACGTATAACGTACAACGTATAACGTACAACGTACAACGTGTAACGTATAACGTATAACGTATAACTTATAACATACGGCGTATAGCGTACAGCGTATAACGTACAGCGTATAACGTATAACGTATAACGTGTATCGTATAACGTATAACGTACAGCGTATAACGTACAGCGTATAACGTATAAGGTATAACGTACAGCGTATAACGTACAACGTATAACGTATAACGTATAACGTACAGCGTATAACGTACAGCGTATAACGTATAACGTATAACATATAACGTATAACGTATAACGTATAACGTATAACGTATAACGTATAACGTACAACGTACAACGTGTAACGTATAACGTATAACGTATAACGTACAGCGTATAACGTACAGCGTATAACGTACAGCGTATAACGTACAACGTATAACGTATAACGTATAACGTATAACGTATAACGTATAACGTATAACGTATAACGTATAACGTATAACGTATAACGTATAACGTATAACGTATAACGTATAACGTATAACGTATAACGTATAACGTATAACGTATAACGTATAACGTATAACGTATAACGTATAACGTACAACGTACAACGTGTAACGTATAACGTATAACGTATAACGTACAGCGTATAACGTACAGCGTATAACGTACAGCGTATAACGTACAACGTATAACGTACAACGTATAACGTATAACGTACAGCGTATAACGTACAGCGTATAACGTACAGCGTATAACGTACAGCGTATAACGTACAACGTATAACGTATAACGTATAACGTATAACGTATAACGTATAACGTATAACGTATAACGTATAACGTATAACGTATAACGTATAACGTATAACGTATAACGTATAACGTATAACGTATAACGTATAACGTATAACGTATAACGTATAACGTATAACGTATAACGTATAACGTACAGCGTATAACGTATAACGTACAACGTATAATGTACAACGTATAACGTACAACGTATAACGTACAACGTACAACGTGTAACGTATAACGTATAACGTATAACTTATAACATACGGCGTATAGCGTACAGCGTATAACGTACAGCGTATAACGTATAACGTATAACGTGTATCGTATAACGTATAACGTACAGCGTATAACGTACAGCGTATAACGTATAAGGTATAACGTACAGCGTATAACGTACAACGTATAACGTATAACGTATAACGTACAGCGTATAACGTACAGCGTATAACGTATAACGTATAACATATAACGTATAACGTATAACGTATAACGTATAACGTATAACGTATAACGTACAACGTACAACGTGTAACGTATAACGTATAACGTATAACGTACAGCGTATAACGTACAGCGTATAACGTACAGCGTATAACGTACAACGTATAACGTATAACGTATAACGTATAACGTATAACGTATAACGTATAACGTATAACGTATAACGTATAACGTATAACGTATAACGTATAACGTATAACGTATAACGTATAACGTATAACGTATAACGTATAACGTATAACGTATAACGTATAACGTATAACGTATAACGTATAACGTATAACGTATAACGTATAACGTATAACGTATAACGTATAACGTATAACGTATAACGTATAACGTATAACGTATAACGTATAACGTATAATGTACAACGTATAACGTACAACGTACAACGTGTAACGTATAACGTATAACGTATAACGTACAGCGTATAACGTACATCGTATAACGTACAGCGTATAACGTACAGCGTATAACGTATAACGTATAACGTATAACGTATAACGTATAACGTATAACGTATAACGTATAACGTATAACGTATAACGTATAACGTATAACGTATAACGTATAACGTATAACGTATAACGTATAACGTATAACGTATAACGTATAACGTATAACGTATAACGTATAACGTATAACGTATAACGTATAACGTATAACGTATAACGTATAACGTATAACGTATAACGTATAACGTATAACGTATAACGTATAACGTATAACGTATAACGTATAACGTATAACGTATAACGTATAACGTATAACGTATAACGTATAACGTATAACGTATAACGTATAACGTATAACGTATAACGTATAACGTATAACGTATAACGTATAACGTATAACGTATAACGTATAACGTATAACGTATAACGTATAACGTATAACGTATAACGTATAACGTATAACGTATAACGTATAACGTATAACGTATAACGTATAACGTATAACGTATAACGTATAACGTATAACGTATAACGTATAACGTATAACGTACAGCGTATAACGTATAACGTACAACGTATAATGTACAACGTATAACGTACAACGTATAACGTACAACGTACAACGTGTAACGTATAACGTATAACGTATAACTTATAACATACGGCGTATAGCGTACAGCGTATAACGTACAGCGTATAACGTATAACGTATAACGTGTATCGTATAACGTATAACGTACAGCGTATAACGTACAGCGTATAACGTATAAGGTATAACGTACAGCGTATAGCGTACAACGTATAACGTATAACGTATAACGTACAGCGTATAACGTACAGCGTATAACGTATAACGTATAACATATAACGTATAACGTATAACGTATAACGTATAACGTATAACGTATAACGTACAACGTACAACGTGTAACGTATAACGTATAACGTATAACGTACAGCGTATAACGTACAGCGTATAACGTACAGCGTATAACGTACAACGTATAACGTATAACGTATAACGTATAACGTATAACGTATAACGTATAACGTATAACGTATAACGTATAACGTATAACGTATAACGTATAACGTATAACGTATAACGTATAACGTATAACGTATAACGTATAACGTATAACGTATAACGTATAACGTATAACGTATAACGTATAACGTATAACGTACAGCGTATAACGTATAACGTACAACGTATAATGTACAACGTATAACGTACAACGTATAACGTACAACGTACAACGTGTAACGTATAACGTATAACGTATAACTTATAACATACGGCGTATAGCGTACAGCGTATAACGTACAGCGTATAACGTATAACGTATAACGTGTATCGTATAACGTATAACGTACAGCGTATAACGTACAGCGTATAACGTATAAGGTATAACGTACAGCGTATAACGTACAACGTATAACGTATAACGTATAACGTACAGCGTATAACGTACAGCGTATAACGTATAACGTATAACATATAACGTATAACGTATAACGTATAACGTATAACGTATAACGTATAACGTACAACGTACAACGTGTAACGTATAACGTATAACGTATAACGTACAGCGTATAACGTACAGCGTATAACGTACAGCGTATAACGTACAACGTATAACGTATAACGTATAACGTATAACGTATAACGTATAACGTATAACGTATAACGTATAACGTATAACGTATAACGTATAACGTATAACGTATAACGTATAACGTATAACGTATAACGTATAACGTATAACGTATAACGTATAACGTATAACGTATAACGTATAACGTATAACGTATAACGTATAACGTACAACGTACAACGTGTAACGTATAACGTATAACGTATAACGTACAGCGTATAACGTACAGCGTATAACGTACAGCGTATAACGTACAACGTATAACGTATAACGTATAACGTATAACGTACAGCGTATAACGTACAGCGTATAACGTACAGCGTATAACGTACAACGTATAACGTATAACGTATAACGTATAACGTATAACGTATAACGTATAACGTATAACGTATAACGTATAACGTATAACGTATAACGTATAACGTATAACGTATAACGTATAACGTATAACGTATAACGTATAACGTATAACGTATAACGTATAACGTATAACGTACAGCGTATAACGTATAACGTACAACGTATAATGTACAACGTATAACGTACAACGTATAACGTACAACGTACAACGTGTAACGTATAACGTATAACGTATAACTTATAACATACGGCGTATAGCGTACAGCGTATAACGTACAGCGTATAACGTATAACGTATAACGTGTATCGTATAACGTATAACGTACAGCGTATAACGTACAGCGTATAACGTATAAGGTATAACGTACAGCGTATAACGTACAACGTATAACGTATAACGTACAGCGTATAACGTACAGCGTATAACGTATAACGTATAACATATAACGTATAACGTATAACGTATAACGTATAACGTATAACGTATAACGTACAACGTACAACGTGTAACGTATAACGTATAACGTATAACGTACAGCGTATAACGTACAGCGTATAACGTACAGCGTATAACGTACAACGTATAACGTATAACGTATAACGTATAACGTATAACGTATAACGTATAACGTATAACGTATAACGTATAACGTATAACGTATAACGTATAACGTATAACGTATAACGTATAACGTATAACGTATAACGTATAACGTATAACGTATAACGTATAACGTATAACGTATAACGTATAACGTATAACGTATAACGTATAACGTATAACGTATAACGTATAACGTATAACGTATAACGTATAACGTATAACGTATAACGTATAACGTATAATGTACAACGTATAACGTACAACGTACAACGTGTAACGTATAACGTATAACGTATAACGTACAGCGTATAACGTACATCGTATAACGTACAGCGTATAACGTACAGCGTATAACGTATAACGTATAACGTATAACGTATAACGTATAACGTATAACGTATAACGTATAACGTATAACGTATAACGTATAACGTATAACGTATAACGTATAACGTATAACGTATAACGTATAACGTATAACGTATAACGTATAACGTATAACGTATAACGTATAACGTATAACGTATAACGTATAACGTATAACGTATAACGTATAACGTATAACGTATAACGTATAACGTATAACGTATAACGTATAACGTATAACGTATAACGTATAACGTATAACGTATAACGTATAACGTATAACGTATAACGTATAACGTATAACGTATAACGTATAACGTATAACGTATAACGTATAACGTATAACGTATAACGTATAACGTATAACGTATAACGTATAACGTATAACGTATAACGTATAACGTATAACGTATAACGTATAACGTATAACGTATAACGTATAACGTATAACGTATAACGTATAACGTATAACGTATAACGTATAACGTATAACGTATAACGTATAACGTATAACGTATAACGTATAACGTATAACGTACAGCGTATAACGTATAACGTACAACGTATAATGTACAACGTATAACGTACAACGTATAACGTACAACGTACAACGTGTAACGTATAACGTATAACGTATAACTTATAACATACGGCGTATAGCGTACAGCGTATAACGTACAGCGTATAACGTATAACGTATAACGTACAACGTATAACGTATAACGTATAACGTATAACGTATAACGTATAACGTATAACGTATAACGTATAACGTATAACGTATAACGTATAACGTATAACGTATAACGTATAACGTATAACGTATAACGTATAACGTATAACGTATAACGTATAACGTATAACGTATAAGGTATAACGTATAACGTATAACGTATAATGTACAACGTATAACGTACAACGTACAACGTGTAACGTATAACGTATAACGTATAACGTACAGCGTATAACGTACATCGTATAACGTACAGCGTATAACGTACAGCGTATAACGTATAACGTATAACGTATAACGTATAACGTATAACGTATAACGTATAACGTATAACGTATAACGTATAACGTATAACGTATAACGTATAACGTATAACGTATAACGTATAACGTATAACGTATAACGTATAACGTATAACGTATAACGTATAACGTATAACGTATAACGTATAACGTATAACGTATAACGTATAACGTATAACGTATAACGTATAACGTATAACGTATAACGTATAACGTATAACGTATAACGTATAACGTATAACGTATAACGTATAACGTATAACGTATAACGTATAACGTATAACGTATAACGTATAACGTATAACGTATAACGTATAACGTATAACGTATAACGTATAACGTATAACGTATAACGTATAACGTATAACGTATAACGTATAACGTATAACGTATAACGTATAACGTATAACGTATAACGTATAACGTATAACGTATAACGTATAACGTATAACGTATAACGTATAACGTATAACGTATAACGTATAACGTACAACATATAACATACAACGTATAACGTATAACGTATATCGTATAACGTATAACGTATAACGTATAACGTATAACGTATAACGTATAACGTACAGCGTATAACGTATAACATACAACGTATAACGTACAACTTATAACGTATAACGTACAACGTATAACGTATAACGTATAACGTATAACGTATAACGTATAACGTATAACGTACATCGTACAACGTGTAACGTATAACATATAACGTACAACATATAACGTACAACGTATAACGTATAACGTACAACGTATAACGTACAACGTACAACGTGTAACGTATAACGTATAACGTATAACGTACAGCGTATAACATACATCGTATATCGTACAGCGTATAACGTACAACGTATAAGGTATAACGTATAACGTATAACGTATAACGTATAACGTATAACGTATAACGTATAACGTATAACGTATAACGTATACCGTATAACGTACAGCGTATAACGTACAGCGTATAACGTATAACGTATAACGTATAACGTACAACGTATAACGTATAACGTACAGCGTATAACGTATAACATACAACGTATAACGTACAACGTATAACGTACAACGTATAACGTATAACGTATAACGTACAACGTATAACGTATAACGTACAGCGTATAACGTATAACATACAACGTATAACGTACAACGTATAACGTACAACGTATAACGTACAACGTATAACGTACAACGTACAACGTGTAACGTATAACGTATAACGTACAACGTATAATGTACAACGTATAACGTACAACGTACAACGTGTAACGTGTAACGTATAATGTATAACGTATAACGTATAACGTATAACGTATAACGTACAGCGTATAACGTATAACGTACAACTTATAACGTACAACGTACAACGTACAACGTGTAACGTATAACGTATAACGTATAACGTATAACGTACAGCGTATAACGTACAGCGTATAACGTACAGCGTATAACGTATAACGTATAAGGTATAACGTATAACGTATAACGTATAACGTATAACGTATAACGTATAACGTATAACGTATAACGTATAACGTATAACGTATAACGTACAACGTATAATGTACAACGTATAACGTACAACGTACAACGTGTAACGTGTAACGTATAACGTATAACTTATAACGTACAGCGTATAACGTACAGCGTATAACATATAACGTATAACGTACAACGTGTAACGTATAACGTATAACATATAACGTAGAACGTATAACGTATAACGTATAACGTATAACGTATAACGTATAACGTATAACGTACATCGTACAACGTGTAACGTATAACATATAACGTACAACATATAACGTACAACGTATAACGTATAACGTACAACGTATAACGTACAACGTACAACGTGTAACGTACAACGTATAACGTATACCGTATACCGTATAACGTATACCGTATACCGTATAACGTATAACGTATAACGTATAACGTATAACGTATAACGTATAACGTATAACGTATAACGTATAACGTATAACGTATAACGTATAACGTATAACGTATAACGTATAACGTATAACGTATAACGTATAACGTACATCGTACAACGTGTAACGTATAACATATAACGTACAACATATAACGTACAACGTATAACGTATAACGTATAACGTATAACGTATAACGTATAACGTATAACGTATAACGTATAACGTATAACGTACAGCGTATAACGTATAACATACAACGTATAACGTACAACGTATAACGTATAACGTATAACGTACATCGTACAACGTGTAACGTATAACATATAACGTACAACATATAACATACAACGTACAACGTATAACGTATATCGTATAACGTATAACGTATAACGTATAACGTATAACGTATAACGTACAGCGTATAACGTATAACATACAACGTATAACGTACAACGTATAACGTATAACGTACAACGTATAACGTATAACGTACAACGTATAACGTATAACGTATAACGTATAACGTATAACGTATAACGTATAACGTATAACGTATAACGTATAACGTACAGCGTATAACGTATAACATACAACGTATAACGTACAACGTATAACGTATAACGTATAACGTACATCGTACAACGTGTAACGTATAACATATAACGTACAACATATAACATACAACGTATAACGTATAACGTATATCGTATAACGTATAACGTATAACGTATAACGTATAACGTATAACGTACAGCGTATAACGTATAACATACAACGTATAACGTACAACGTATAACGTATAACGTACATCGTACAACGTGTAACGTATAACATATAACGTACAACATATAACGTACAACGTATAACGTATAACGTACAACGTATAACGTACAACGTACAACGTGTAACGTACAACGTATAACGTATACCGTATACCGTATAACGTATACCGTATACCGTATAACGTATAACGTATAACGTACAGCGTATAACGTACAGCGTATAACGTACAGCGTATAACGTACAACGTATAACGTATAACGTATAACGTATAACGTATAACGTATAACGTATAACGTATAACGTATAACGTATAACGTATAACGTATAACGTATAACGTATAACGTATAACGTATAACGTATAACGTATAACGTATAACGTATAACGTATAACGTATAACGTATAACGTATAACGTATAACGTATAACGTATAACGTATAACGTATAACGTATAACGTATAACGTATAACGTATAACGTACAGCGTATAACGTACATCGTATAACGTACATCGTATAACGTACAGCGTATAACGTACAGCGTATAACGTATAACGTATAACGTATAACGTATAACGTATAACGTATAACGTATAACGTATAACGTATAACGTATAACGTATAACGTATAACGTATAACGTATAACGTATAACGTATAACGTATAACGTATAACGTATAACGTATAACGTATAACGTATAACGTATAACGTATAACGTATAACGTATAACGTATAACGTATAACGTATAACGTATAACGTATAACGTATAACGTATAACGTATAACGTATAACGTATAACGTATAACGTATAACGTATAACGTATAACGTATAACGTATAACGTATAACGTATAACGTATAACGTATAACGTATAACGTATAACGTATAACGTATAACGTATAACGTATAACGTATAACGTATAACGTATAACGTATAACGTATAACGTATAACGTATAACGTATAACGTATAACGTATAACGTATAACGTATAACGTATAACGTATAACGTATAACGTATAACGTATAACGTATAACGTATAACGTATAACGTATAACGTATAACGTATAACGTATAACGTATAACGTATAACGTATAACGTATAACGTATAACGTATAACGTATAACGTATAACGTATAACGTATAACGTATAACGTATAACGTATAACGTATAACGTATAACGTATAACGTATAACGTATAACGTATAACGTATAACGTATAACGTATAACGTATAACGTATAACGTATAACGTATAACGTATAACGTATAACGTATAACGTATAACGTATAACGTATAACGTATAACGTATAACGTATAACGTATAACGTATAACGTATAACGTATAACGTATAACGTATAACGTATAACGTATAACGTATAACGTATAACGTATAACGTATAACGTATAACGTATAACGTATAACGTATAACGTATAACGTATAACGTATAACGTATAACGTATAACGTATAACGTATAACGTATAACGTATAACGTATAACGTATAACGTATAACGTATAACGTATAACGTATAACGTATAACGTATAACGTATAACGTATAACGTATAACGTATAACGTATAACGTATAACGTATAACGTATAACGTATAACGTATAACGTATAACGTATAACGTATAACGTATAACGTATAACGTATAACGTATAACGTATAACGTATAACGTATAACGTATAACGTATAACGTATAACGTATAACGTATAACGTATAACGTATAACGTATAACGTATAACGTATAACGTATAACGTATAACGTATAACGTATAACGTATAACGTATAACGTATAACGTATAACGTATAACGTACAGCGTATAACGTATAACGTACAACGTATAATGTACAACGTATAACGTACAACGTATAACGTACAACGTACAACGTGTAACGTATAACGTATAACGTATAACTTATAACATACGGCGTATAGCGTACAGCGTATAACGTACAGCGTATAACGTATAACGTATAACGTACAACGTATAACGTATAACGTATAACATATAACGTATAACGTATAACGTATAACGTATAACGTATAACGTATAACGTATAACGTATAACGTATAACGTATAACGTATAACGTATAACGTATAACGTATAACGTATAAGGTATAACGTATAACGTATAACGTATAATGTACAACGTATAACGTACAACGTACAACGTGTAACGTATAACGTATAACGTATAACGTACAGCGTATAACGTACATCGTATAACGTACAGCGTATAACGTACAGCGTATAACGTATAACGTATAACGTATAACGTATAACGTATAACGTATAACGTATAACGTATAACGTATAACGTATAACGTATAACGTATAACGTATAACGTATAACGTATAACGTATAACGTATAACGTATAACGTATAACGTATAACGTATAACGTATAACGTATAACGTATAACGTATAACGTATAACGTATAACGTATAACGTATAACGTATAACGTATAACGTATAACGTATAACGTATAACGTATAACGTATAACGTATAACGTATAACGTATAACGTATAACGTATAACGTATAACGTATAACGTATAACGTATAACGTATAACGTATAACGTATAACGTATAACGTATAACGTATAACGTATAACGTATAACGTATAACGTATAACGTATAACGTATAACGTATAACGTATAACGTATAACGTATAACGTATAACGTATAACGTATAACGTATAACGTATAACGTATAACGTATAACGTATAACGTATAACGTATAACGTATAACGTATAACGTATAACGTATAACGTATAACGTATAACGTATAACGTACAACATATAACATACAACGTATAACGTATAACGTATATCGTATAACGTATAACGTATAACGTATAACGTATAACGTATAACGTATAACGTACAGCGTATAACGTATAACATACAACGTATAACGTACAACTTATAACGTATAACGTACAACGTATAACGTATAACGTATAACGTATAACGTATAACGTATAACGTATAACGTACATCGTACAACGTGTAACGTATAACATATAACGTACAACATATAACGTACAACGTATAACGTATAACGTACAACGTATAACGTACAACGTACAACGTGTAACGTATAACGTATAACGTATAACGTACAGCGTATAACATACATCGTATATCGTACAGCGTATAACGTACAACGTATAAGGTATAACGTATAACGTATAACGTATAACGTATAACGTATAACGTATAACGTATAACGTATAACGTATACCGTATAACGTACAGCGTATAACGTACAGCGTATAACGTATAACGTATAACGTATAACGTACAACGTATAACGTATAACGTACAGCGTATAACGTATAACATACAACGTATAACGTACAACGTATAACGTACAACGTATAACGTATAACGTATAACGTACAACGTATAACGTATAACGTACAGCGTATAACGTATAACATACAACGTATAACGTACAACGTATAACGTACAACGTATAACGTACAACGTATAACGTACAACGTACAACGTGTAACGTATAACGTATAACGTACAACGTATAATGTACAACGTATAACGTACAACGTACAACGTGTAACGTGTAACGTATAATGTATAACGTATAACGTATAACGTATAACGTATAACGTACAGCGTATAACGTATAACGTACAACTTATAACGTACAACGTACAACGTACAACGTGTAACGTATAACGTATAACGTATAACGTATAACGTACAGCGTATAACGTACAGCGTATAACGTACAGCGTATAACGTATAACGTATAAGGTATAACGTATAACGTATAACGTATAACGTATAACGTATAACGTATAACGTATAACGTATAACGTATAACGTATAACGTATAACGTACAACGTATAATGTACAACGTATAACGTACAACGTACAACGTGTAACGTGTAACGTATAACGTATAACTTATAACGTACAGCGTATAACGTACAGCGTATAACATATAACGTATAACGTACAACGTGTAACGTATAACGTATAACATATAACGTAGAACGTATAACGTATAACGTATAACGTACATCGTACAACGTGTAACGTATAACATATAACGTACAACATATAACATACAACGTATAACGTATAACGTATATCGTATAACGTATAACGTATAACGTATAACGTATAACGTACAGCGTATAACGTATAACATACAACGTATAACGTACAACGTATAACGTATAACGTACAACGTATAACGTATAACGTATAACGTATAACGTATAACGTATAACGTATAACGTATAACGTACATCGTACAACGTGTAACGTATAACATATAACGTACAACATATAACGTACAACGTATAACGTATAACGTACAACGTATAACGTACAACGTACAACGTGTAACGTACAACGTATAACGTATACCGTATACCGTATAACGTATACCGTATACCGTATAACGTATAACGTATAACGTATAACGTATAACGTATAACGTATAACGTATAACGTATAACGTATAACGTATAACGTATAACGTATAACGTATAACGTATAACGTATAACGTATAACGTATAACGTATAACGTACATCGTACAACGTGTAACGTATAACATATAACGTACAACATATAACGTACAACGTATAACGTATAACGTATAACGTATAACGTATAACGTATAACGTATAACGTATAACGTATAACGTACAGCGTATAACGTATAACATACAACGTATAACGTACAACGTATAACGTATAACGTATAACGTACATCGTACAACGTGTAACGTATAACATATAACGTACAACATATAACATACAACGTACAACGTATAACGTATATCGTATAACGTATAACGTATAACGTATAACGTATAACGTATAACGTACAGCGTATAACGTATAACATACAACGTATAACGTACAACGTATAACGTATAACGTACAACGTATAACGTATAACGTACAACGTATAACGTATAACGTATAACGTATAACGTATAACGTATAACGTATAACGTATAACGTATAACGTATAACGTACAGCGTATAACGTATAACATACAACGTATAACGTACAACGTATAACGTATAACGTATAACGTACATCGTACAACGTGTAACGTATAACATATAACGTACAACATATAACATACAACGTATAACGTATAACGTATATCGTATAACGTATAACGTATAACGTATAACGTATAACGTATAACGTACAGCGTATAACGTATAACATACAACGTATAACGTACAACGTATAACGTATAACGTACATCGTACAACGTGTAACGTATAACATATAACGTACAACATATAACGTACAACGTATAACGTATAACGTACAACGTATAACGTACAACGTACAACGTGTAACGTACAACGTATAACGTATACCGTATACCGTATAACGTATACCGTATACCGTATAACGTATAACGTACAACGTATAACGTATAACGTATAACGTATAACGTATAACGTATAACGTATAACGTATAACGTATAACGTACAGCGTATAACGTATAACATACAACGTATAACGTACAACGTATAACGTATAACGTATAACGTATAACGTATAACGTATAACGTATAACGTATAACGTATAACGTATAACGTACATCGTACAACGTGTAACGTATAACATATAACGTACAACATATAACGTACAACGTATAACGTATAACGTACAACGTATAACGTACAACGTACAACGTGTAACGTACAACGTATAACGTATACCGTATACCGTATAACGTATACCGTATACCGTATAACGTATAACGTATAACGTATAACGTATAACGTATAACGTATGACGTATAACGTATAACGTATAACGTATAACGTATAACGTATAACGTATAACGTATAACGTACATCGTACAACGTGTAACGTATAACATATAACGTACAACATATAACGTACAACGTATAACGTATAACGTATAACGTATAACGTATAACGTATAACGTATAACGTATAACGTACAGCGTATAACGTATAACATACAACGTATAACGTACAACGTATAACGTATAACGTATAACGTACATCGTACAACGTGTAACGTATAACATATAACGTACAACATATAACATACAACGTATAACGTATAACGTATATCGTATAACGTATAACGTATAACGTATAACGTATAACGTATAACGTATAACGTACAGCGTATAACGTATAACATACAACGTATAACGTACAACTTATAACGTATAACGTACAACGTATAACGTATAACGTATAACGTATAACGTATAACGTATAACGTATAACGTATAACGTATAACGTATAACGTATAACGTATAACGTACAGCGTATAACGTATAACATACAACGTATAACGTACAACGTATAACGTATAACGTATAACGTACATCGTACAACGTGTAACGTATAACATATAACGTACAACATATAACATACAACGTATAACGTATAACGTATATCGTATAACGTATAACGTATAACGTATAACGTATAACGTATAACGTATAACGTACAGCGTATAACGTATAACATACAACGTATAACGTACAACTTATAACGTATAACGTACAACGTATAACGTATAACGTATAACGTATAACGTATAACGTATAACGTATAACGTACATCGTACAACGTGTAACGTATAACATATAACGTACAACATATAACGTACAACGTATAACGTATAACGTACAACGTATAACGTACAACGTACAACGTGTAACGTATAACGTATAACGTATAACGTACAGCGTATAACATACATCGTATATCGTACAGCGTATAACGTACAACGTATAAGGTATAACGTATAACGTATAACGTATAACGTATAACGTATAACGTATAACGTATAACGTATAACGTATAACGTATACCGTATAACGTACAGCGTATAACGTACAGCGTATAACGTATAACGTATAACGTATAACGTACAACGTATAACGTATAACGTACATCGTATAACGTATAACATACAACGTATAACGTACAACGTATAACGTACAACGTATAACGTATCTCGTATAACGTACAACGTATAACGTATAACGTACAGCGTATAACGTATAACATACAACGTATAACGTACAACGTATAACGTACAACGTATAACGTACAACGTATAACGTACAACGTACAACGTGTAACGTATAACGTATAACGTACAACGTATAATGTACAACGTATAACGTACAACGTACAACGTGTAACGTGTAACGTATAATGTATAACGTATAACGTATAACGTATAACGTATAACGTACAGCGTATAACGTATAACGTACAACGTATAACGTACAACGTACAACGTACAACGTGTAACGTATAACGTATAACGTATAACGTATAACGTACAGCGTATAACGTACAGCGTATAACGTACAGCGTATAACGTATAACGTATAAGGTATAACGTATAACGTATAACGTATAACGTATAACGTATAACGTATAACGTATAACGTATAACGTATAACGTATAACGTATAACGTATAACGTACAACGTATAATGTACAACGTATAACGTACAACGTACAACGTGTAACGTGTAACGTATAACGTATAACTTATAACGTACAGCGTATAACGTACAGCGTATAACATATAACGTATAACGTACAACGTGTAACGTATAACGTATAACATATAACGTAGAACGTATAACGTATAACGTATAACGTACATCGTACAACGTGTAACGTATAACATATAACGTACAACATATAACATACAACGTATAACGTATAACGTATATCGTATAACGTATAACGTATAACGTATAACGTATAACGTACAGCGTATAACGTATAACATACAACGTATAACGTACAACGTATAACGTATAACGTACAACGTATAACGTATAACGTATAACGTATAACGTATAACGTATAACGTATAACGTATAACGTATAACGTATAACGTACATCGTACAACGTGTAACGTATAACATATAACGTACAACATATAACGTACAACGTATAACGTATAACGTACAACGTATAACGTACAACGTACAACGTGTAACGTACAACGTATAACGTATACCGTATACCGTATAACGTATACCGTATACCGTATAACGTATAACGTATAACGTATAACGTATAACGTATAACGTATAACGTATAACGTATAACGTATAACGTATAACGTATAACGTATAACGTATAACGTATAACGTATAACGTACATCGTACAACGTGTAACGTATAACATATAACGTACAACATATAACGTACAACGTATAACGTATAACGTATAACGTATAACGTATAACGTATAACGTATAACGTATAACGTATAACGTACAGCGTATAACGTATAACATACAACGTATAACGTACAACGTATAACGTATAACGTATAACGTACATCGTACAACGTGTAACGTATAACATATAACGTACAACATATAACATACAACGTATAACGTATAACGTATATCGTATAACGTATAACGTATAACGTATAACGTATAACGTATAACGTACAGCGTATAACGTATAACATACAACGTATAACGTACAACGTATAACGTATAACGTACAACGTATAACGTATAACGTATAACGTATAACGTATAACGTATAACGTATAACGTATAACGTACATCGTACAACGTGTAACGTATAACGTATAACGTATAACGTATAACGTATAACGTATAACGTATAACGTATAACGTATAACGTATAACGTATAACGTATAACGTATAACGTATAACGTATAACGTATAACGTATAACGTATAACGTATAACGTATAACGTATAACGTATAACGTATAACGTATAACGTATAACGTATAACGTATAACGTATAACGTATAACGTATAACGTATAACGTATAACGTATAACGTATAACGTATAACGTATAACGTATAACGTATAACGTATAACGTATAACGTATAACGTATAACGTATAACGTATAACGTATAACGTATAACGTATAACGTATAACGTATAACGTATAACGTATAACGTATAACGTATAACGTATAACGTATAACGTATAACGTATAACGTATAACGTATAACGTATAACGTATAACGTATAACGTATAACGTATAACGTATAACGTATAACGTATAACGTATAACGTATAACGTATAACGTATAACGTATAACGTATAACGTATAACGTATAACGTATAACGTATAACGTATAACGTATAACGTATAACGTATAACGTATAACGTATAACGTATAACGTATAACGTATAACGTATAACGTATAACGTATAACGTATAACGTATAACGTATAACGTATAACGTATAACGTATAACGTATAACGTATAACGTATAACGTATTACGTATAACGTATAACGTATAACGTATAACGTATAACGTTTAACGTACAGCGTATAACGTATAACGTACAACGTATAATGTACAACGTATAACGTACAACGTATAACGTATATCGTATAACGTATAACGTATAACGTATAACGTATAACGTATAACATATAACGTATAACGTATAACGTACAGCGTATAACGTATAACGTACAACGTATAACGTACAACGTACAACGTGTAACGTACAGCGTATAACGTATAACGTACAACGTATAATGTACAACGTATAACGTACAACGTACAACGTGTAACGTATAACGTATAACGTATAACTTATAACGTACAGCGTATAACGTACAGCGTATAACGTATAACGTATAACGTATAACGTACAACGTACAACGTGTAACGTATAACGTATAACGTATAACGTACAGCGTATAACGTACAGCGTATAACGTACAGCGTATAACGTACAACGTATAACGTATAACGTATAACGTATAACGTATAACGTATAACGTATAACGTATAACGTATAACGTATAACGTATAACGTACAACGTATAATGTACAACGTATAACGTACAACGTATAACGTACAACGTACAACGTGTAACGTATAACGTATAACGTATAACTTATAACATACAGCGTATAGCGTACAGCGTATAACGTACAGCGTATAACGTATAACGTATAACGTATAACGTATAACGTACAACGTATAATGTACAACGTATAACGTACAACGTATAACGTACAACGTACAACGTGTAACGTATAACGTATAACGTATAACTTATAACATACAGCGTATAACGTACAACGTATAACGTATAACGTATAACGTACAGCGTATAACGTACAGCGTATAACGTACAGCGTATAACGTACAACGTATAACGTATAACGTATAACGTATAACGTATAACGTATAACGTATAACGTATAACGTATAACGTATAACGTATAACGTACAACGTATAATGTACAACGTATAACGTACAACGTATAACGTACAACGTACAACGTGTAACGTATAACGTATAACGTATAACTTATAACATACAGCGTATAGCGTACAGCGTATAACGTACAGCGTATAACGTATAACGTATAACGTATAACGTATAACGTACAACGTATAATGTACAACGTATAACGTACAACGTATAACGTACAACGTACAACGTGTAACGTATAACGTATAACGTATAACTTATAACATACAGCGTATAACGTACAACGTATAACGTATAACGTATAACGTACAGCGTATAACGTACAGCGTATAACGTATAACGTATAACATATAACGTATAACGTATAACGTATAACGTATAACGCATAACGTACAGCGTATAACATATAACATACAACGTATAACGTACAACGTATAACGTACAACGTATAACGTACAACGTATAACGTACAACGTACAACGTGTAACGTATAACATATAACGTATAACGTACAGCGTATAACGTACAGCGTATAACGTACAGCCTATAACGTATAACGTATAACGTATAACGTATAACGAATATCGTATAACGTATAACGTATAACGTATAACGTATAACGTACAACGTATAACGTATACCGTATACCGTATAACGTATAACGTATAACGTATAACGTATAACGTATAACGTATAACGTATAACGTATAACGTATAACGTATAACGTATAACGTATAACGTATAACGTATAACGTATAACGTATAACGTATAACGTATAACGTATAACGTATAACGTATAACGTATAACGTATAACGTATAACGTATAACGTATAACGTATAACGTATAACGTACATCGTACAACGTGTAACGTATAACATATAACGTACAACATATAACGTACAACGTATAACGTATAACGTATAACGTATAACGTATAACGTATAACGTATAACGTATAACGTATAACGTATAACGTACAGCGTATAACGTATAACATACAACGTATAACGTACAACGTATAACGTATAACGTATAACGTACATAGTACAACGTGTAACGTATAACATATAACGTACAACATACATCGTACAACGTGTAACGTATAACATATAACGTACAACATATAACGTACAACGTATAACGTATAACGTACAACGTATAACGTACAACGTACAACGTGTAACGTACAACGTATAACGTATACCGTATACCGTATAACGTATACCGTATACCGTATAACGTATAACGTATAACGTATAACGTATAACGTATAACGTATAACGTATAACGTATAACGTATAACGTATAACGTATAACGTATAACGTATAACGTATAACGTATAACGTATAACGTATAACGTATAACGTATAACGTATAACGTATAACGTATAACGTATAACGTATAACGTATAACGTATAACGTATAACGTACATCGTACAACGTGTAACGTATAACATATAACGTACAACATATAAAGTACAACGTATAACGTATAACGTATAACGTATAACGTATAACGTATAACGTATAACGTATAACGTATAACGTATAACGTATAACGTATAACGTATAACGTATAACGTACAGCGTATAACGTATAACATACAACGTATAACGTACAACGTATAACGTATAACGTATAACGTATAACGTATAACGTATAACGTATAACGTATAACGTATAACGTACATCGTACAACGTGTAACGTATAACATATAACGTACAACATATAACGTACAACGTATAACGTATAACGTACAACGTATAACGTACAACGTACAACGTGTAACGTACAACGTATAACGTATACCGTATACCGTATAACGTATACCGTATACCGTATAACGTATAACGTATAACGTATAACGTATAACGTATAACGTATGACGTATAACGTATAACGTATAACGTATAACGTACAACGTATAACGTATAACGTATAACGTACATCGTACAACGTGTAACGTATAACATATAACGTACAACATATAACATACAACGTATAACGTATAACGTATATCGTATAACGTATAACGTATAACGTATAACGTATAACGTATAACGTATAACGTACAGCGTATAACGTATAACATACAACGTATAACGTACAACTTATAACGTATAACGTACAACGTATAACGTATAACGTATAACGTATAACGTATAACGTATAACGTACATCGTACAACGTGTAACGTATAACATATAACGTACAACATATAACGTACAACGTATAACGTATAACGTACAACCTATAACGTACAACGTACAACGTGTAACGTATAACGTATAACGTATAACGTACAGCGTATAACATACATCGTATATCGTACAGCGTATAACGTACAACGTATAAGGTATAACGTATAACGTATAACGTATAACGTATAACGTATAACGTATAACGTATAACGTATAACGTATAACGTATAACGTACAACGTATAATGTACAACGTATAACGTACAACGTACAACGTGTAACGTGTAACGTATAACGTATAACTTATAACGTACAGCGTATAACGTACAGCGTATAACGTATAACGTATAACGTACAACGTGTAACGTATAACGTATAACATATAACGTAGAACGTATAACGTACAGCGTATAACGTACAGCGCATAACGTACAGCGGATAACGTATAATGTGCAACGTATAACGTACAACGTACAACGTGTAACGTATAACGTATAACGTACAGCGTATAACGTACAGCGTATAACGTATAACGTATAAGGTATAACGTACAGCGTATAACGTACAACGTATAACGTATACCGTATAACGTACAGCGTATAACGTACAGCGTATAACGTACAACGTATAACGTATACCGTACAACGTGTAACGTATAACATATAACGTACAACATATAACGTACAACGTATAACGTATAACGTACAACGTATAACGTACAACGTACAACGTGTAACGTATAACGTATAACGTATAACGTACAGCGTATAACATACATCGTATATCGTACAGCGTATAACGTACAACGTATAAGGTATAACGTATAACGTATAACGTATAACGTATAACGTATAACGTATAACGTATAACGTATAACGTATAACGTACAACGTATAATGTACAACGTATAACGTACAACGTACAACGTGTAACGTGTAACGTATAACGTATAACTTATAACGTACAGCGTATAACGTACAGCGTATAACGTATAACGTATAACGTACAACGTGTAACGTATAACGTATAACATATAACGTAGAACGTATAACGTACAGCGTATAACGTACAGCGTATAACGTACAGCGGATAACGTATAATGTGCAACGTATAACGTACAACGTACAACGTGTAACGTATAACGTATAACGTACAGCGTATAACGTACAGCGTATAACGTATAACGTATAAGGTATAACGTACAGCGTATAACGTACAACGTATAACGTATACCGTATAACGTACAGCGTATAACGTACAGCGTATAACGTATAACGTATAACGTATAACGTACAACGTATAACGTATAACGTACAGCGTATAACGTATAACATACAACGTATAACGTTCAACGTATAACGTACAACGTATAACGTACAACGTATAACGTACAACGTACAACGTGTAACGTATAACGTATAACGTACAGCGTATAACGTATAACGTACAACGTATAATGTACAACGTATAACGTACAACGTACAACATGTAACGTATAACGTATAACGTATAACTTATAACGTACAGCGTATAACGTATAACGTATAACGTATAACGTACAGCGTATAACGTGTAACGTATAACGTATAACGTACAGCGTATAACGTACAGCGTATAACGTATAACGTATAAGGTATAACGTACAGCGTATAACGTACAACGTATAACGTATACCGTATAACGTACAGCGTATAACGTACAGCGTATAACGTATAACGTATAACGTATAACGTATAACGTACAACGTATAACGTATAACGTACAGCGTATAACGTATAACATACAACGTATAACGTACAACGTATAACGTACAACGTATAACGTACAACGTATAACGTACAACGTACAACGTGTAACGTATAACGTATAACGTACAGCGTATAACGTATAACGTACAACGTATAATGTACAACGTATAACGTACAACGTACAACGTGTAACGTGTAACGTATAATGTATAACGTATAACGTATAACGTATAACGTATAACGTACAGCGTATAACGTATAACGTACAACGTATAACGTATAACGTACAACGTATAACGTACCACGTACAACGGGTAACGTATAACGTATAACGTATAACGTATAACGTATAACGTATATCGTATATCGTGTAACGTATAACGTACAGCGTATAACGTACAGCGTATAACGTATAACGTACAACGTATAACGTACAACGTACAACGTGTAACGTATAACGTATAACGTATAACGTGTAACGTATAACGTATAACGTACAGCGTATAACGTACAGCGTATAACGTATAAGGTATAACGTACAGCGTATAACGTACAACGTATAACGTATAAGGTATAACGTACAGCGTATAACGTACAACGTATAACGTATAACGTATAACGTACAGCGTATAACGTACAGCGTATAACGTATAACGTATAACATATAACGTATAACGAATATCGGATAACGTATAACGTATAACGTATAACGTATAACGTATAACGTACAGCGTATAACGTATAACGTACAACGTATAATGTACAACGTATAACGTACAACGTACAACGTGTAACGTATAACGTATAACGTATAACTTATAACGTACAGCGTATAACGTATAACGTATAACGTATAACGTACAGCGTATAACGTGTAACGTATAACGTATAACGTACAGCCTATAACGTACAGCGTATAACGTATAACGTATAAGGTATAACGTACAGCGTATAACGTACAACGTATAACGTATACCGTATAACGTACAGCGTATAACGTACAGCGTATAACGTATAACGTATAACGTATAACGTATAACGTACAACGTATAACGTATAACGTACAGCGTATAACGTATAACATACAACGTATAACGTACAACGTATAACGTACAACGTATAACGTACAACGTATAACGTACAACGTACAACGTGTAACGTATAACGTATAACGTACAGCGTATAACGTATAACGTACAACGTATAATGTACAACGTATAACGTACAACGTACAACGTGTAACGTGTAACGTATAATGTATAACGTATAACGTATAACGTATAACGTAAACGTACAGCGTATAACGTATAACGTACAACGTATAACGTACAACGTACAACGTACAACGTGTAACGTATAACGTATAACGTATAACGTATAACGTACAACGTACAACGTGTAACGTATAACGTATAACGTACAGCGTATAACGTATAACGTACAACGTATAATGTACAACGTATAACGTACCACGTACAACGGGTAACGTATAACGTATAACGTATAACGTATAACGTATATCGTATATCGTGTAACGTATAACGTACAGCGTATAACGTACAGCGTATAACGTATAACGTACAACGTATAACGTACAACGTACAACGTGTAACGTATAACGTATAACGTGTAACGTATAACGTATAACGTACAGCGTATAACGTACAGCGTATAACGTACAGCGTATAACGTATAAGGTATAACGTACAGCGTATAACGTACAACGTATAACGTATAACGTATAACGTACAGCGTATAACGTACAGCGTATAACGTATAACGTATAACATATAACGTATAACGAATATCGTATAACGTATAACGTATAACGTATAACGTATAACGTATAACGTATAACGTATAACGTACAACGTATAACGTATACCGTATACCGTATAACGTATAACGTATAACGTATAACGTATAACGTATAACGTATAACGTACAACGTATAACGTACAACGTACAACGTGTAACGTATAACGTATAACGTACAGCGTATAACGTATAACGTACAACGTACAGCGTATAACGTACAGCGTATAACGTATAACGTATAACGTATAACGTATAACGTATAACGTATAACGTATAACGTATAACGTATAACGTATAACGTATAACGTATAACGTATAACGTATAACGTATAACGTATAACGTATAACGTATAACGTATAACGTATAACGTATAACGTATAACGTATAACGTATAACGTATAACGTATAACGTATAACGTATAACGTATAACGTATAACGTATAACGTATAACGTATAACGTATAACGTATAACGTATAACGTATAACGTATAACGTATAACGTATAACGTATAACGTATAACGTATAACGTATAACGTATAACGTATAACGTATAACGTATAACGTATAACGTATAACGTATAACGTATAACGTATAACGTATAACGTATAACGTATAACGTATAACGTATAACGTATAACGTATAACGTATAACGTATAACGTATAACGTATAACGTATAACGTATAACGTATAACGTATAACGTATAACGTATAACGTATAACGTATAACGTATAACGTATAACGTATAACGTATAACGTATAACGTATAACGTATAACGTATAACGTATAACGTATAACGTATAACGTATAACGTATAACGTATAACGTATAACGTATAACGTATAACGTATAACGTATAACGTATAACGTATAACGTATAACGTATAACGTATAACGTATAACGTATAACGTATAACGTATAACGTATAACGTATAACGTATAACGTATAACGTATAACGTATAACGTATAACGTATAACGTATAACGTATAACGTATAACGTATAACGTATAACGTATAACGTATAACGTATAACGTATAACGTATAACGTATAACGTATAACGTATAACGTATTACGTATAACGTATAACGTATAACGTATAACGTATAACGTTTAACGTACAGCGTATAACGTATAACGTACAACGTATAATGTACAACGTATAACGTACAACGTATAACGTATATCGTATAACGTATAACGTATAACGTATAACGTATAACGTATAACATATAACGTATAACGTATAACGTACAGCGTATAACGTATAACGTACAACGTATAACGTACAACGTACAACGTGTAACGTACAACGTATAACGTATAACGTACAACGTATAATGTACAACGTATAACGTACAACGTACAACGTGTAACGTATAACGTATAACGTATAACTTATAACGTACAGCGTATAACGTACAGCGTATAACGTATAACGTATAACGTATAACGTACAACGTACAACGTGTAACGTATAACGTATAACGTATAACGTACAGCGTATAACGTACAGCGTATAACGTACAGCGTATAACGTACAACGTATAACGTATAACGTATAACGTATAACGTATAACGTATAACGTATAACGTATAACGTATAACGTATAACGTATAACGTACAACGTATAATGTACAACGTATAACGTACAACGTATAACGTACAACGTACAACGTGTAACGTATAACGTATAACGTATAACTTATAACATACAGCGTATAGCGTACAGCGTATAACGTACAGCGTATAACGTATAACGTATAACGTGTAACGTATAACGTATAACGTACAGCGTATAACGTACAGCGTATAACGTATAAGGTATAACGTACAGCGTATAACGTACAACGTATAACGTATAACGTATAACGTACAGCGTATAACGTACAGCGTATAACGTATAACGTATAACATATAACGTATAACGTATAACGTATAACGTATAACGCATAACGTACAGCGTATAACATATAACATACAACGTATAACGTACAACGTATAACGTACAACGTATAACGTACAACGTATAACGTACAACGTACAACGTGTAACGTATAACATATAACGTATAACGTACAGCGTATAACGTACAGCGTATAACGTACAGCCTATAACGTATAACGTATAACGTATAACGTATAACGAATATCGTATAACGTATAACGTATAACGTATAACGTATAACGTACAACGTATAACGTATACCGTATACCGTATAACGTATAACGTATAACGTATAACGTATAACGTATAACGTATAACGTATAACGTATAACGTATAACGTATAACGTATAACGTATAACGTATAACGTATAACGTATAACGTATAACGTATAACGTATAACGTATAACGTATAACGTATAACGTATAACGTATAACGTACATCGTACAACGTGTAACGTATAACATATAACGTACAACATATAACGTACAACGTATAACGTATAACGTATAACGTATAACGTATAACGTATAACGTATAACGTATAACGTATAACGTACAGCGTATAACGTATAACATACAACGTATAACGTACAACGTATAACGTATAACGTATAACGTACATCGTACAACGTGTAACGTAGACCACATATAACGTACAACATACATCGTACAACGTGTAACGTATAACATATAACGTACAACATATAACGTACAACGTATAACGTATAACGTACAACGTATAACGTACAACGTACAACGTGTAACGTACAACGTATAACGTATACCGTATACCGTATAACGTATACCGTATACCGTATAACGTATAACGTATAACGTATAACGTATAACGTATAACGTATAACGTATAACGTATAACGTATAACGTATAACGTATAACGTATAACGTATAACGTATAACGTATAACGTATAACGTATAACGTATAACGTATAACGTATAACGTATAACGTATAACGTATAACGTATAACGTATAACGTATAACGTACATCGTACAACGTGTAACGTATAACATATAACGTACAACATATAACGTACAACGTATAACGTATAACGTATAACGTATAACGTATAACGTATAACGTATAACGTATAACGTATAACGTATAACGTATAACGTACAGCGTATAACGTATAACATACAACGTATAACGTACAACGTATAACGTATAACGTATAACGTACATCGTACAACGTGTAACGTATAACATATAACGTACAACATACATCGTACAACGTGTAACGTATAACATATAACGTACAACATATAACGTACAACGTATAACGTATAACGTACAACGTATAACGTACAACGTACAACGTGTAACGTACAACGTATAACGTATACCGTATACCGTATAACGTATACCGTATACCGTATAACGTATAACGTACAACGTATAACGTATAACGTATAACGTATAACGTATAACGTATAACGTATAACGTATAACGTATAACGTATAACGTACAGCGTATAACGTATAACATACAACGTATAACGTACAACGTATAACGTATAACGTATAACGTATAACGTATAACGTATAACGTATAACGTATAACGTATAACGTATAACGTATAACGTATAACGTACATCGTACAACGTGTAACGTATAACATATAACGTACAACATATAACGTACAACGTATAACGTATAACGTACAACGTATAACGTACAACGTACAACGTGTAACGTACAACGTATAACGTATACCGTATACCGTATAACGTATACCGTATACCGTATAACGTATAACGTATAACGTATAACGTATAACGTATAACGTATGACGTATAACGTATAACGTATAACGTATAACGTATAACGTATAACGTATAACGTATAACGTACATCGTACAACGTGTAACGTATAACATATAACGTACAACATATAACGTACAACGTATAACGTATAACGTATAACGTATAACGTATAACGTATAACGTATAACGTATAACGTATAACGTACAGCGTATAACGTATAACATACAACGTATAACGTACAACGTATAACGTATAACGTATAACGTACATCGTACAACGTGTAACGTATAACATATAACGTACAACATATAACATACAACGTATAACGTATAACGTATATCGTATAACGTATAACGTATAACGTATAACGTATAACGTATAACGTATAACGTATAACGTACAGCGTATAACGTATAACATACAACGTATAACGTACAACTTATAACGTATAACGTACAACGTATAACGTATAACGTATAACGTATAACGTATAACGTATAACGTACATCGTACAACGTGTAACGTATAACATATAACGTACAACATATAACGTACAACGTATAACGTATAACGTACAACGTATAACGTACAACGTACAACGTGTAACGTATAACGTATAACGTATAACGTACAGCGTATAACATACATCGTATATCGTACAGCGTATAACGTACAACGTATAAGGTATAACGTATAACGTATAACGTATAACGTATAACGTATAACGTATAACGTATAACGTATAACGTATAACGTATAACGTATAACGTACAACGTATAATGTACAACGTATAACGTACAACGTACAACGTGTAACGTGTAACGTATAACGTATAACTTATAACGTACAGCGTATAACGTACAGCGTATAACGTATAACGTATAACGTACAACGTGTAACGTATAACGTATAACATATAACGTAGAACGTATAACGTACAGCGTATAACGTACAGCGCATAACGTACAGCGGATAACGTATAATGTGCAACGTATAACGTACAACGTACAACGTGTAACGTATAACGTATAACGTACAGCGTATAACGTACAGCGTATAACGTATAACGTATAAGGTATAACGTACAGCGTATAACGTACAACGTATAACGTATACCGTATAACGTACAGCGTATAACGTACAGCGTATAACGTACAACGTATAACGTATACCGTATAACGTACAGCGTATAACGTACAGCGTATAACGTATAACGTATAACGTATAACGTACAACGTATAACGTATAACGTACAGCGTATAACGTATAACATACAACGTATAACGTACAACGTATAACGTACAACGTATAACGTATAACGTATAACGTACAACGTATAACGTATAACGTACAGCGTATAACGTATAACATACAACGTATAACGTACAACGTATAACGTACAACGTATAACGTACAACGTATAACGTACAACGTACAACGTGTAACGTATAACGTATAACGTACAACGTATAATGTACAACGTATAACGTACAACGTACAACGTGTAACGTGTAACGTATAATGTATAACGTATAACGTATAACGTATAACGTATAACGTACAGCGTATAACGTATAACGTACAACGTAAAACGTACAACGTACAACGTACAACGTGTAACGTATAACGTATAACGTATAACGTATAACGTACAGCGTATAACGTACAGCGTATAACGTACAGCGTATAACGTATAACGTATAAGGTATAACGTATAACGTATAACGTATAACGTATAACGTATAACGTATAACGTATAACGTATAACGTACAACGTATAATGTACAACGTATAACGTACAACGTACAACGTGTAACGTGTAACGTATAACGTATAACTTATAACGTACAGCGTATAACGTACAGCGTATAACATATAACGTATAACGTACAACGTGTAACGTATAACGTATAACATATAACGTAGAACGTATAACGTACAGCGTATAACGTACAGCGTATAACGTACAGCGGATAACGTATAATGTGCAACGTATAACGTACAACGTACAACGTGTAACGTATAACGTATAACGTATAACGTATAACGTACAGCGTATAACGTATCACATACAACGTATAACGTACAACGTATAACGTATAACGTACAACGTATAACGTATAAGGTATAACGTATAACGTATAACGTATAACGTATAACGTACATCGTACAACGTGTAACGTATAACGTATAACGTACAACGTATAATGTACAACGTATAACGTACAACGTACAACGTGTAACGTGTAACGTATAACGTATAACTTATAACGTACAGCGTATAACGTACAGCGTATAACATACATCGTATATCGTACAGCGTATAACGTACAACGTATAAGGTATAACGTATAACGTATAACGTATAACGTATAACGTATAACGTATAACGTATAACGTATAACGTATAACGTACAACGTATAATGTACAACGTATAACGTACAACGTACAACGTGTAACGTGTAACGTATAACGTATAACTTATAACGTACAGCGTATAACGTACAGCGTATAACGTATAACGTACAACGTACAACGTGTAACGTGTAACGTATAACGTATAACTTATAACGTACAGCGTATAACGTACAGCGTATAACGTATAACGTATAACGTACAACGTGTAACGTATAACGTATAACATATAACGTAGAACGTATAACGTACAGCGTATAACGTACAGCGTATAACGTACAGCGGATAACGTATAATGTGCAACGTATAACGTACAACGTACAACGTGTAACGTATAACGTATAACGTACAGCGTATAACGTACAGCGTATAACGTATAACGTATAAGGTATAACGTACAGCGTATAACGTACAACGTATAACGTATACCGTATAACGTACAGCGTATAACGTATAACGTATAACGTATAACGTACAACGTATAACGTACAACGTACAACGTGTAACGTATAACGTATAACGTATAACGTATAACGTACAGCGTATAACGTATCACATACAACGTATAACGTACAACGTATAACGTATAACGTACAACGTATAACGTATAAGGTATAACGTATAACGTATAACGTATAACGTATAACGTACATCGTACAACGTGTAACGTATAACGTATAACGTACAACGTATAATGTACAACGTATAACGTACAACGTACAACGTGTAACGTGTAACGTATAACGTATAACTTATAACGTACAGCGTATAACGTACAGCGTATAACATACATCGTATATCGTACAGCGTATAACGTACAACGTATAAGGTATAACGTATAACGTATAACGTATAACGTATAACGTATAACGTATAACGTATAACGTATAACGTATAACGTACAACGTATAATGTACAACGTATAACGTACAACGTACAACGTGTAACGTGTAACGTATAACGTATAACTTATAACGTACAGCGTATAACGTACAGCGTATAACGTATAACGTATAACGTACAACGTGTAACGTATAACGTATAACATATAACGTAGAACGTATAACGTACAGCGTATAACGTACAGCGTATAACGTACAGCGGATAACGTATAATGTGCAACGTATAACGTACAACGTACAACGTGTAACGTATAACGTATAACGTACAGCGTATAACGTACAGCGTATAACGTATAACGTATAAGGTATAACGTACAGCGTATAACGTACAACGTATAACGTATACCGTATAACGTACAGCGTATAACGTATAACGTATAACGTATAACGTACAACGTATAACGTATAACGTACAGCGTATAACGTATAACATACAACGTATAACGTTCAACGTATAACGTACAACGTATAACGTACAACGTATAACGTACAACGTACAACGTGTAACGTATAACGTATAACGTACAGCGTATAACGTATAACGTACAACGTATAATGTACAACGTATAACGTACAACGTACAACATGTAACGTATAACGTATAACGTATAACTTATAACGTACAGCGTATAACGTATAACGTATAACGTATAACGTACATCGTATAACGTGTAACGTATAACGTATAACGTACAGCGTATAACGTACAGCGTATAACGTATAACGTATAAGGTATAACGTACAGCGTATAACGTACAACGTATAACGTATACCGTATAACGTACAGCGTATAACGTACAGCGTATAACGTATAACGTATAACGTATAACGTATAACGTACAACGTATAACGTATAACGTACAGCGTATAACGTATAACATACAACGTATAACGTACAACGTATAACGTACAACGTATAACGTACAACGTATAACGTACAACGTACAACGTGTAACGTATAACGTATAACGTACAGCGTATAACGTATAACGTACAACGTATAATGTACAACGTATAACGTACAACGTACAACGTGTAACGTGTAACGTATAATGTATAACGTATAACGTATAACGTATAACGTATAACGTACAGCGTATAACGTATAACGTACAACGTATAACGTATAACGTACAACGTATAACGTACCACGTACAACGGGTAACGTATAACGTATAACGTATAACGTATAACGTATATCGTATATCGTGTAACGTATAACGTACAGCGTATAACGTACAGCGTATAACGTATAACGTACAACGTATAACGTACAACGTACAACGTGTAACGTATAACGTATAACGTATAACGTGTAACGTATAACGTATAACGTACAGCGTATAACGTACAGCGTATAACGTATAAGGTATAACGTACAGCGTATAACGTACAACGTATAACGTATAAGGTATAACGTACAGCGTATAACGTACAACGTATAACGTATAACGTATAACGTACAGCGTATAACGTACAGCGTATAACGTATAACGTATAACATATAACGTATAACGAATATCGGATAACGTATAACGTATAACGTATAACGTATAACGTATAACGTACAGCGTATAACGTATAACGTACAACGTATAATGTACAACGTATAACGTACAACGTACAACGTGTAACGTATAACGTATAACGTATAACTTATAACGTACAGCGTATAACGTATAACGTATAACGTATAACGTACAGCGTATAACGTGTAACGTATAACGTATAACGTACAGCGAATAACGTACAGCGTATAACGTATAACGTATAAGGTATAACGTACAGCGTATAACGTACAACGTATAACGTATACCGTATAACGTACAGCGTATAACGTACAGCGTATAACGTATAACGTATAACGTATAACGTATAACGTACAACGTATAACGTATAACGTACAGCGTATAACGTATAACATACAACGTATAACGTACAACGTATAACGTACAACGTATAACGTACAACGTATAACGTACAACGTACAACGTGTAACGTATAACGTATAACGTACAGCGTATAACGTATAACGTACAACGTATAATGTACAACGTATAACGTACAACGTACAACGTGTAACGTGTAACGTATAATGTATAACGTATAACGTATAACGTATAACGTATAACGTACAGCGTATAACGTATAACGTACAACGTATAACGTACAACGTACAACGTACAACGTGTAACGTATAACGTATAACGTATAACGTATAACGTATAACGTATAACGTATAACGTACAACGTACAACGTGTAACGTATAACGTATAACGTACAGCGTATAACGTATAACGTACAACGTATAATGTACAACGTATAACGTACCACGTACAACGGGTAACGTATAACGTATAACGTATAACGTATAACGTATATCGTATATCGTGTAACGTATAACGTACAGCGTATAACGTACAGCGTATAACGTATAACGTACAACGTATAACGTACAACGTACAACGTGTAACGTATAACGTATAACGTGTAACGTATAACGTATAACGTACAGCGTATAACGTACAGCGTATAACGTACAGCGTATAACGTATAAGGTATAACGTACAGCGTATAACGTACAACGTATAACGTATAACGTATAACGTACAGCGTATAACGTACAGCGTATAACGTATAACGTATAACATATAACGTATAACGAATATCGTATAACGTATAACGTATAACGTATAACGTATAACGTATAACGTATAACGTATAACGTACAACGTATAACGTATACCGTATACCGTATAACGTATAACGTATAACGTATAACGTATAACGTATAACGTATAACGTACAACGTATAACGTACAACGTACAACGTGTAACGTATAACGTATAACGTACAGCGTATAACGTATAACGTACAACGTACAGCGTATAACGTACAGCGTATAACGTATAACGTATAACGTACAACGTATAACGTATAACGTATAACGTATAACGTATAACGTATAACGTATAACGTATAACGTATAACGTATAACGTATAACGTATAACGTATAACGTATAACGTATAACGTATAACGTATAACGTATAACGTATAACGTATAACGTATAACGTATAACGTATAACGTATAACGTATAACGTATAACGTATAACGTATAACGTATAACGTATAACGTATAACGTATAACGTATAACGTATAACGTATAACGTATAACGTATAACGTATAACGTATAACGTATAACGTATAACGTATAACGTATAACGTATAACGTATAACGTATAACGTATAACGTATAACGTATAACGTATAACGTATAACGTATAACGTATAACGTATAACGTATAACGTATAACGTATAACGTATAACGTATAACGTATAACGTATAACGTATAACGTATAACGTATAACGTATAACGTATAACGTATAACGTATAACGTATAACGTATAACGTATAACGTATAACTTATAACGTATAACGTATAACGTATAACGTATAACGTATAACGTATAACGTATAACGTATAACGTATAACGTATAACGTATAACGTATAACGTATAACGTATAACGTATAACGTATAACGTATAACGTATAACGTATAACGTATAACGTATAACGTATAACGTATAACGTATAACGTATAACGTATAACGTATAACGTATAACGTATAACGTATAACGTATAACGTATAACGTATAACGTATAACGTATAACGTATTACGTATAACGTATAACGTATAACGTATAACGTATAACGTTTAACGTACAGCGTATAACGTATAACGTACAACGTATAATGTACAACGTATAACGTACAACGTATAACGTATATCGTATAACGTATAACGTATAACGTATAACGTATAACGTATAACATATAACGTATAACGTATAACGTACAGCGTATAACGTATAACGTACAACGTATAACGTACAACGTACAACGTGTAACGTACAGCGTATAACGTATAACGTACAACGTATAATGTACAACGTATAACGTACAACGTACAACGTGTAACGTATAACGTATAACGTATAACTTATAACGTACAGCGTATAACGTACAGCGTATAACGTATAACGTATAACGTATAACGTACAACGTACAACGTGTAACGTATAACGTATAACGTATAACGTACAGCGTATAACGTACAGCGTATAACGTACAGCGTATAACGTACAACGTATAACGTATAACGTATAACGTATAACGTATAACGTATAACGTATAACGTATAACGTATAACGTATAACGTATAACGTACAACGTATAATGTACAACGTATAACGTACAACGTATAACGTACAACGTACAACGTGTAACGTATAACGTATAACGTATAACTTATAACATACAGCGTATAGCGTACAGCGTATAACGTACAGCGTATAACGTATAACGTATAACGTGTAACGTATAACGTATAACGTACAGCGTATAACGTACAGCGTATAACGTATAAGGTATAACGTACAGCGTATAACGTACAACGTATAACGTATAACGTATAACGTACAGCGTATAACGTACAGCGTATAACGTATAACGTATAAAATATAACGTATAACGTATAACGTATAACGTATAACGCATAACGTACAGCGTATAACATATAACATACAACGTATAACGTACAACGTATAACGTACAACGTATAACGTACAACGTATAACGTACAACGTACAACGTGTAACGTATAACATATAACGTATAACGTACAGCGTATAACGTACAGCGTATAACGTACAGCCTATAACGTATAACGTATAACGTATAACGTATAACGAATATCGTATAACGTATAACGTATAACGTATAACGTATAACGTACAACGTATAACGTATACCGTATACCGTATAACGTATAACGTATAACGTATAACGTATAACGTATAACGTATAACGTATAACGTATAACGTATAACGTATAACGTATAACGTATAACGTATAACGTATAACGTATAACGTATAACGTATAACGTATAACGTATAACGTATAACGTATAACGTATAACGTATAACGTATAACGTATAACGTACATCGTACAACGTGTAACGTATAACATATAACGTACAACATATAACGTACAACGTATAACGTATAACGTATAACGTATAACGTATAACGTATAACGTATAACGTATAACGTATAACGTACAGCGTATAACGTATAACATACAACGTATAACGTACAACGTATAACGTATAACGTATAACGTACATCGTACAACGTGTAACGTATAACATATAACGTACAACATACATCGTACAACGTGTAACGTATAACATATAACGTACAACATATAACGTACAACGTATAACGTATAACGTACAACGTATAACGTACAACGTACAACGTGTAACGTACAACGTATAACGTATACCGTATACCGTATAACGTATACCGTATACCGTATAACGTATAACGTATAACGTATAACGTATAACGTATAACGTATAACGTATAACGTGTAACGTATAACGTATAACGTATAACGTATAACGTATAACGTATAACGTATAACGTATAACGTATAACGTATAACGTATAACGTATAACGTATAACGTATAACGTATAACGTATAACGTATAACGTATAACGTACATCGTACAACGTGTAACGTATAACATATAACGTACAACATATAACGTACAACGTATAACGTATAACGTATAACGTATAACGTATAACGTATAACGTATAACGTATAACGTATAACGTATAACGTACAGCGTATAACGTATAACATACAACGTATAACGTACAACGTATAACGTATAACGTATAACGTACATCGTACAACGTGTAACGTATAACATATAACGTACAACATACATCGTACAACGTGTAACGTATAACATATAACGTACAACATATAACGTACAACGTATAACGTATAACGTACAACGTATAACGTACAACGTACAACGTATAACGTATAACGTATAACGTATAACGTATAACGTACAGCGTATAACGTATAACATACAACGTATAACGTACAACGTATAACGTACATCGTACAACGTGTAACGTATAACATATAACGTACAACATATAACGTACAACGTATAACGTACAGCGTATAACGTATAACGTATAACGTGTAACGTATAACGTATAACGTACAGCGTATAACGTACAGCGTATAACGTATAAGGTATAACGTACAGCGTATAACGTACAACGTATAACGTATAACGTATAACGTACAGCGTATAACGTACAGCGTATAACGTATAACGTATAACATATAACGTATAACGTATAACGTATAACGTATAACGCATAACGTACAGCGTATAACATATAACATACAACGTATAACGTACAACGTATAACGTACAACGTATAACGTACAACGTATAACGTACAACGTACAACGTGTAACGTATAACATATAACGTATAACGTACAGCGTATAACGTACAGCGTATAACGTACAGCCTATAACGTATAACGTATAACGTATAACGTATAACGAATATCGTATAACGTATAACGTATAACGTATAACGTATAACGTACAACGTATAACGTATACCGTATACCGTATAACGTATAACGTATAACGTATAACGTATAACGTATAACGTATAACGTATAACGTATAACGTATAACGTATAACGTATAACGTATAACGTATAACGTATAACGTATAACGTATAACGTATAACGTATAACGTATAACGTATAACGTATAACGTATAACGTATAACGTATAACGTACATCGTACAACGTGTAACGTATAACATATAACGTACAACATATAACGTACAACGTATAACGTATAACGTATAACGTATAACGTATAACGTATAACGTATAACGTATAACGTATAACGTATAACGTATAACGTACAGCGTATAACGTATAACATACAACGTATAACGTACAACGTATAACGTATAACGTATAACGTACATCGTACAACGTGTAACGTATAACATATAACGTACAACATACATCGTACAACGTGTAACGTATAACATATAACGTACAACATATAACGTACAACGTATAACGTATAACGTACAACGTATAACGTACAACGTACAACGTGTAACGTACAACGTATAACGTATACCGTATACCGTATAACGTATACCGTATACCGTATAACGTATAACGTATAACGTATAACGTATAACGTATAACGTATAACGTATAACGTATAACGTATAACGTATAACGTATAACGTATAACGTATAACGTGTAACGTATAACGTATAACGTATAACGTATAACGTATAACGTATAACGTATAACGTATAACGTATAACGTATAACGTATAGCGTATAACGTATAACGTACATCGTACAACGTGTAACGTATAACATATAACGTACAACATATAACGTACAACGTATAACGTATAACGTATAACGTATAACGTATAACGTATAACGTATAACGTATAACGTATAACGTATAACGTACAGCGTATAACGTATAACATACAACGTATAACGTACAACGTATAACGTATAACGTATAACGTACATCGTACAACGTGTAACGTATAACATATAACGTACAACATACATCGTACAACGTGTAACGTATAACATATAACGTACAACATATAACGTACAACGTATAACGTATAACGTACAACGTATAACGTACAACGTACAACGTGTAACGTACAACGTATAACGTATACCGTATACCGTATAACGTATACCGTATACCGTATAACGTATAACGTACAACGTATAACGTATAACGTATAACGTATAACGTATAACGTATAACGTATAACGTATAACGTATAACGTACAGCGTATAACGTATAACATACAACGTATAACGTACAACGTATAACGTATAACGTATAACGTATAACGTATAACGTATAACGTATAACGTATAACGTATAACGTATAACGTACATCGTACAACGTGTAACGTATAACATATAACGTACAACATATAACGTACAACGTATAACGTATAACGTACAACGTATAACGTACAACGTACAACGTGTAACGTACAACGTATAACGTATACCGTATACCGTATAACGTATACCGTATACCGTATAACGTATAACGTATAACGTATAACGTATAACGTATAACGTATGACGTATAACGTATAACGTATAACGTATAACGTATAACGTATAACGTATAACGTATAACGTACATCGTACAACGTGTAACGTATAACATATAACGTACAACATATAACGTACAACGTATAACGTATAACGTATAACGTATAACGTATAACGTATAACGTATAACGTATAACGTATAACGTACAGCGTATAACGTATAACATACAACGTATAACGTACAACGTATAACGTATAACGTATAACGTACATCGTACAACGTGTAACGTATAACATATAACGTACAACATATAACATACAACGTATAACGTATAACGTATATCGTATAACGTATAACGTATAACGTATAACGTATAACGTATAACGTATAACGTACAGCGTATAACGTATAACATACAACGTATAACGTACAACTTATAACGTATAACGTACAACGTATAACGTATAACGTATAACGTATAACGTATAACGTATAACGTACATCGTACAACGTGTAACGTATAACATATAACGTACAACATATAACGTACAACGTATAACGTATAACGTACAACGTATAACGTACAACGTACAACGTGTAACGTATAACGTATAACGTATAACGTACAGCGTATAACATACATCGTATATCGTACAGCGTATAACGTACAACGTATAAGGTATAACGTATAACGTATAACGTATAACGTATAACGTATAACGTATAACGTATAACGTATAACGTATAACGTATAACGTATAACGTACAACGTATAATGTACAACGTATAACGTACAACGTACAACGTGTAACGTGTAACGTATAACGTATAACTTATAACGTACAGCGTATAACGTACAGCGTATAACGTATAACGTATAACGTACAACGTGTAACGTATAACGTATAACATATAACGTAGAACGTATAACGTACAGCGTATAACGTACAGCGCATAACGTACAGCGGATAACGTATAATGTGCAACGTATAACGTACAACGTACAACGTGTAACGTATAACGTATAACGTACAGCGTATAACGTACAGCGTATAACGTATAACGTATAAGGTATAACGTATAACGTATAACGTACAACGTACAACGTGTAACGTACAACGTATAACGTATACCGTATACCGTATAACGTATACCGTATACCGTATAACGTATAACGTATAACGTATAACGTATAACGTATAACGTATAACGTATAACGTATAACGTATAACGTATAACGTATAACGTATAACGTATAACGTATAACGTATAACGTATAACGTATAACGTATAACGTATAACGTATAACGTATAACGTATAACGTATAACGTATAACGTATAACGTATAACGTATAACGTATAACGTACATCGTACAACGTGTAACGTATAACATATAACGTACAACATATAACGTACAACGTATAACGTATAACGTATAACGTATAACGTATAACGTATAACGTATAACGTATAACGTATAACGTATAACGTATAACGTATAACGTACAGCGTATAACGTATAACATACAACGTATAACGTACAACGTATAACGTATAACGTATAACGTACATCGTACAACGTGTAACGTATAACATATAACGTACAACATACATCGTACAACGTGTAACGTATAACATATAACGTACAACATATAACGTACAACGTATAACGTATAACGTACAACGTATAACGTACAACGTACAACGTGTAACGTACAACGTATAACGTATACCGTATACCGTATAACGTATACCGTATACCGTATAACGTATAACATACAACGTATAACGTATAACGTATAACGTATAACGTATAACGTATAACGTATAACGTATAACGTACAGCGTATAACGTATAACATACAACGTATAACGTACAACGTATAACGTATAACGTATAACGTATAACGTATAACGTATAACGTATAACGTATAACGTATAACGTATAACGTACATCGTACAACGTGTAACGTATAACATATAACGTACAACATATAACGTACAACGTATAACGTATAACGTACAACGTATAACGTACAACGTACAACGTGTAACGTACAACGTATAACGTATACCGTATACCGTATAACGTATACCGTATACCGTATAACGTATAACGTATAACGTATAACGTATAACGTATAACGTATGACGTATAACGTATAACGTATAACGTATAACGTATAACGTATAACGTATAACGTATAACGTACATCGTACAACGTGTAACGTATAACATATAACGTACAACATATAACGTACAACGTATAACGTATAACGTATAACGTATAACGTATAACGTATAACGTATAACGTATAACGTATAACGTATAACGTACAGCGTATAACGTATAACATACAACGTATAACGTACAACGTATAACGTATAACGTATAACGTACATCGTACAACGTGTAACGTATAACATATAACGTACAACATATAACATACAACGTATAACGTATAACGTATATCGTATAACGTATAACGTATAACGTATAACGTATAACGTATAACGTATAACGTATAACGTATAACGTACAGCGTATAACGTATAACATACAACGTATAACGTACAACTTATAACGTATAACGTACAACGTATAACGTATAACGTATAACGTATAACGTATAACGTATAACGTACATCGTACAACGTGTAACGTATAACATATAACGTACAACATATAACGTACAACGTATAACGTATAACGTACAACGTATAACGTACAACGTACAACGTGTAACGTATAACGTATAACGTATAACGTACAGCGTATAACATACATCGTATATCGTACAGCGTATAACGTACAACGTATAAGGTATAACGTATAACGTATAACGTATAACGTATAACGTATAACGTATAACGTATAACGTATAACGTATAACGTATAACGTACAACGTATAATGTACAACGTATAACGTACAACGTAAAACGTGTAACGTGTAACGTATAACGTATAACTTATAACGTACAGCGTATAACGTACAGCGTATAACGTATAACGTATAACGTACAACGTGTAACGTATAACGTATAACATATAACGTAGAACGTATAACGTACAGCGTATAACGTACAGCGCATAACGTACAGCGGATAACGTATAATGTGCAACGTATAACGTACAACGTACAACGTGTAACGTATAACGTATAACGTACAGCGTATAACGTACAGCGTATAACGTATAACGTATAAGGTATAACGTACAGCGTATAACGTACAACGTATAACGTATACCGTATAACGTACAGCGTATAACGTACAGCGTATAACGTACAACGTGTAACGTACAACGTATAACGTATACCGTATAACGTACAGCGTATAACGTATAACGTATAACGTATAACGTACAACGTATAACGTATAACGTACAGCGTATAACGTATAACATACAACGTATAACGTACAACGTATAACGTACAACGTATAACGTATAACGTATAACGTACAACGTATAACGTATAACGTACAGCGTATAACGTATAACATACAACGTATAACGTACAACGTATAACGTACAACGTATAACGTACAACGTATAACGTACAACGTACAACGTGTAACGTATAACGTATAACGTACAACGTATAATGTACAACGTATAACGTACAACGTACAACGTGTAACGTGTAACGTATAATGTATAACGTATAACGTATAACGTATAACGTATAACGTACAGCGTATAACGTATAACGTACAACGTAAAACGTACAACGTACAACGTACAACGTGTAACGTATAACGTATAACGTATAACGTATAACGTACAGCGTATAACGTACAGCGTATAACGTACAGCGTATAACGTATAACGTATAAGGTATAACGTATAACGTATAACGTATAACGTATAACGTATAACGTATAACGTATAACGTATAACGTATAACGTATAACGTACAACGTATAATGTACAACGTATAACGTACAACGTACAACGTGTAACGTGTAACGTATAACGTATAACTTATAACGTACAGCGTATAACGTACAGCGTATAACATATAACGTATAACGTACAACGTGTAACGTATAACGTATAACATATAACGTAGAACGTATAACGTACAGCGTATAACGTACAGCGTATAACGTACAGCGGATAACGTATAATGTGCAACGTATAACGTACAACGTACAACGTGTAACGTATAACGTATAACGTATAACGTATAACGTACAGCGTATAACGTATCACATACAACGTATAACGTACAACGTATAACGTATAACGTACAACGTATAACGTATAAGGTATAACGTATAACGTATAACGTATAACGTATAACGTACATCGTACAACGTGTAACGTATAACGTATAACGTACAACGTATAATGTACAACGTATAACGTACAACGTACAACGTGTAACGTGTAACGTATAACGTATAACTTATAACGTACAGCGTATAACGTACAGCGTATAACGTATAACGTATAACGTACAACGTGTAACGTATAACGTATAACATATAACGTAGAACGTATAACGTACAGCGTATAACGTACAGCGTATAACGTACAGCGGATAACGTATAATGTGCAACGTATAACGTACAACGTACAACGTGTAACGTATAACGTATAACGTACAGCGTATAACGTACAGCGTATAACGTATAACGTATAAGGTATAACGTACAGCGTATAACGTACAACGTATAACGTATACCGTATAACGTACAGCGTATAACGTACAGCGTATAACGTATAACGTATAACGTATAACGTACAACGTATAACGTATAACGTACAGCGTATAACGTATAACATACAACGTATAACGTTCAACGTATAACGTACAACGTATAACGTACAACGTATAACGTACAACGTACAACGTGTAACGTATAACGTATAACGTACAGCGTATAACGTATAACGTACAACGTATAATGTACAACGTATAACGTACAACGTACAACATGTAACGTATAACGTATAACGTATAACTTATAACGTACAGCGTATAACGTATAACGTATAACGTATAACGTACAGCGTATAACGTGTAACGTATAACGTATAACGTACATCGTATAACGTACAGCGTATAACGTATAACGTATAAGGTATAACGTACAGCGTATAACGTACAACGTATAACGTATACCGTATAACGTACAGCGTATAACGTACAGCGTATAACGTATAACGTATAACGTATAACGTATAACGTACAACGTATAACGTATAACGTACAGCGTATAACGTATAACATACAACGTATAACGTACAACGTATAACGTACAACGTATAACGTACAACGTATAACGTACAACGTACAACGTGTAACGTATAACGTATAACGTACAGCGTATAACGTATAACGTACAACGTATAATGTACAACGTATAACGTACAACGTACAACGTGTAACGTGTAACGTATAATGTATAACGTATAACGTATAACGTATAACGTATAACGTACAGCGTATAACGTATAACGTACAACGTATAACGTATAACGTACAACGTATAACGTACCACGTACAACGGGTAACGTATAACGTATAACGTATAACGTATAACGTATATCGTATATCGTGTAACGTATAACGTACAGCGTATAACGTACAGCGTATAACGTATAACGTACAACGTATAACGTACAACGTACAACGTGTAACGTATAACGTATAACGTATAACGTGTAACGTATAACGTATAACGTACAGCGTATAACGTACAGCGTATAACGTATAAGGTATAACGTACAGCGTATAACGTACAACGTATAACGTATAAGGTATAACGTACAGCGTATAACGTACAACGTATAACGTATAACGTATAACGTACAGCGTATAACGTATAACGTATAACATATAACGTATAACGAATATCGGATAACGTATAACGTATAACGTATAACGTATAACGTATAACGTATAACGTACAGCGTATAACGTATAACGTACAACGTATAATGTACAACGTATAACGTACAACGTACAACGTGTAACGTATAACGTATAACGTATAACTTATAACGTACAGCGTATAACGTATAACGTATAACGTATAACGTACAGCGTATAACGTGTAACGTATAACGTATAACGTACAGCGTATAACGTACAGCGTATAACGTATAACGTATAAGGTATAACGTACAGCGTATAACGTACAACGTATAACGTATACCGTATAACGTACAGCGTATAACGTACAGCGTATAACGTATAACGTATAACGTATAACGTATAACGTACAACGTATAACGTATAACGTACAGCGTATAACGTATAACATACAACGTATAACGTACAACGTATAACGTACAACGTATAACGTACAACGTATAACGTACAACGTACAACGTGTAACGTATAACGTATAACGTACAGCGTATAACGTATAACGTACAACGTATAATGTACAACGTATAACGTACAACGTACAACGTGTAACGTGTAACGTATAATGTATAACGTATAACGTATAACGTATAACGTATAACGTACAGCGTATAACGTATAACGTACAACGTATAACGTACAACGTACAACGTACAACGTGTAACGTATAACGTATAACGTATAACGTATAACGTACAACGTACAACGTGTAACGTATAACGTATAACGTACAGCGTATAACGTATAACGTACAACGTATAATGTACAACGTATAACGTACCACGTACAACGGGTAACGTATAACGTATAACGTATAACGTATAACGTATATCGTATATCGTGTAACGTATAACGTACAGCGTATAACGTACAGCGTATAACGTATAACGTACAACGTATAACGTACAACGTACAACGTGTAACGTATAACGTATAACGTGTAACGTATAACGTATAACGTACAGCGTATAACGTACAGCGTATAACGTACAGCGTATAACGTATAAGGTATAACGTACAGCGTATAACGTACAGCGTATAACGTATAACGTATAACGTACAGCGTATAACGTACAGCGTATAACGTATAACGTATAACATATAACGTATAACGAATATCGTATAACGTATAACGTATAACGTATAACGTATAACGTATAACGTATAACGTATAACGTACAACGTATAACGTATACCGTATACCGTATAACGTATAACGTATAACGTATAACGTATAACGTATAACGTATAACGTACAACGTATAACGTACAACGTACAACGTGTAACGTATAACGTATAACGTACAGCGTATAACGTATAACGTACAACGTACAGCGTATAACGTACAGCGTATAACGTATAACGTATAACGTATAACGTACAACGTATAACGTATAACGTACAGCGTATAACGTATAACGTACAACGTATAACGTACAACGTACAACGTGTAACGTATAACGTATAACGTGTAACGTATAACGTATAACGTACAGCGTATAACGTACAGCGTATAACGTATAAGGTATAACGTACAGCGTATAACGTATATCGTATATCGTGTAACGTATAACGTACAGCGTATAACGTACAGCGTATAACGTATAACGTACAACGTATAATGTACAACGTATAACGTACAACGTACAACGTGTAACGTATAACGTACAACGTATAACGTATACCGTATAACGTACAGCGTATAACGTACAGCGTATAACGTATAACGTATAACGTAAAACGTACAACGTATAACGTATAACGTACAGCGTATAACGTATAACATACAACGTATAACGTACAACGTATAACGTACAACGTATAACGTACAACGTATAACGTACAACGTACAACGTGTAACGTATAACGTATAACGTACAGCGTATAACGTATAACGTACAACGTATAATGTACAACGTATAACGTACAACGTACAACGTGTAACGTGTAACGAATAATCTATAACGTATAACGTATAACGTATAACGTATAACGTACAGCGTATAACGTATAACGTACAACGTATAACGTACAACGTACAACGTACAACGTACAACGTACAACGTGTAACGTATAACGTATAACGTATAACGTATAACGTACAGCGTATAACGAACAGCGTATAACGTACAGCGTATAACGTATAACGTATAACGTGTAACGTATAACGTATAACGTACAGCGTATAACGTACAGCGTATAACGTATAACGTATAACGTATAACGTATAACGTATAACGTACAACGTGTAACGTATAACGTATAACGTATAACTTATAACGTATAACGTATAACGTATAACGTATAACGTATAACGTACAACGTATAACGTACAACGTACAACGTGTAACGTATAACGTATAACGTACAGCGTATAACGTATAACGTACAACGTATAATGTACAACGTATAACGTACCACGTACAACGGGTAACGTATAACGTATAACGTATAACGTATAACGTATATCGTATATCGTGTAACGTATAACGTACAGCGTATAACGTACAGCGTATAACGTATAACGTACAACGTATAACGTACAACGTACAACGTGTAACGTATAACGTATAACGTATAACGTGTAACGTATAACGTATAACGTACAGCGTATAACGTACAGCGTATAACGTATAAGGTATAACGTACAGCGTATAACGTACAACGTATAACGTATAACGTATAACGTACAGCGTATAACGTACAGCGTATAACGTACAACGTATAACATATAACGTATAACGAATATCGTATAACGTATAACGTATAACGTATAACGTATAACGTATAACGTACAACGTATAACGTATAACGTATAACGTATAACGTATAACGTATAACGTATAACGTATAACGTATAACGTATAACGTATAACGTATAACGTATAACGTATAACGTATAACGTATAACGTATAACGTATAACGTATAACGTATAACGTATAACGTATAACGTATAACGTATAACGTATAACGTATAACGTATAACGTATAACGTATAACGTATAACGTATAACGTATAACGTATAACGTATAACGTATAACGTATAACGTATAACGTATAACGTATAACGTATAACGTATAACGTATAACGTATAACGTATAACGTATAACGTATAACGTATAACGTATAACGTATAACGTATAACGTATAACGTATAACGTATAACGTATAACGTATAACGTATAACGTATAACGTATAACGTATAACGTATAACGTATAACGTATAACGTATAACGTATAACGTATAACGTATAACGTATAACGTATAACGTATAACGTATAACGTATAACGTATAACGTATAACGTATAACGTATAACGTATAACGTATAACGTATAACGTATAACGTATAACGTATAACGTATAACGTATAACGTATAACGTATAACGTATAACGTATAACGTATAACGTATAACGTATAACGTATAACGTATAACGTATAACGTATAACGTATAACGTATAACGTATAACGTATAACGTATAACGTATAACGTATAACGTATAACGTATAACGTATAACGTATAACGTACAACGTATAATGTACAACGTATAACGTACCACGTACAACGGGTAACGTATAACGTATAACGTATAACGTATAACGTATATCGTATATCGTGTAACGTATAACGTACAGCGTATAACGTACAGCGTATAACGTATAACGTACAACGTATAACGTACAACGTACAACGTGTAACGTATAACGTATAACGTGTAACGTATAACGTATAACGTACAGCGTATAACGTACAGCGTATAACGTACAGCGTATAACGTATAAGGTATAACGTACAGCGTATAACGTACAACGTATAACGTATAACGTATAACGTACAGCGTATAACGTACAGCGTATAACGTATAACGTATAACATATAACGTATAACGAATATCGTATAACGTATAACGTATAACGTATAACGTATAACGTATAACGTATAACGTATAACGTACAACGTATAACGTATACCGTATACCGTATAACGTATAACGTATAACGTATAACGTATAACGTATAACGTATAACGTACAACGTATAACGTACAACGTACAACGTGTAACGTATAACGTATAACGTACAGCGTATAACGTATAACGTACAACGTACAGCGTATAACGTACAGCGTATAACGTATAACGTATAACGTATAACGTACAACGTATAACGTATAACGTACAGCGTATAACGTATAACGTACAACGTATAACGTACAACGTACAACGTGTAACGTATAACGTATAACGTATAACGTGTAACGTATAACGTATAACGTACAGCGTATAACGTACAGCGTATAACGTATAAGGTATAACGTACAGCGTATAACGTATATCGTATATCGTGTAACGTATAACGTACAGCGTATAACGTACAGCGTATAACGTATAACGTACAACGTATAATGTACAACGTATAACGTACAACGTACAACGTGTAACGTATAACGTACAACGTATAACGTATACCGTATAACGTACAGCGTATAACGTACAGCGTATAACGTATAACGTATAACGTAAAACGTACAACGTATAACGTATAACGTACAGCGTATAACGTATAACATACAACGTATAACGTACAACGTATAACGTACAACGTATAACGTACAACGTATAACGTACAACGTACAACGTGTAACGTATAACGTATAACGTACAGCGTATAACGTATAACGTACAACGTATAATGTACAACGTATAACGTACAACGTACAACGTGTAACGTGTAACGAATAATCTATAACGTATAACGTATAACGTATAACGTATAACGTACAGCGTATAACGTATAACGTACAACGTATAACGTACAACGTACAACGTACAACGTACAACGTACAACGTGTAACGTATAACGTATAACGTATAACGTATAACGTACAGCGTATAACGAACAGCGTATAACGTACAGCGTATAACGTATAACGTATAACGTGTAACGTATAACGTATAACGTACAGCGTATAACGTACAGCGTATAACGTATAACGTATAACGTATAACGTATAACGTATAACGTATAACGTACAACGTGTAACGTATAACGTATAACTTATAACGTATAACGTATAACGTATAACGTATAACGTATAACGTACAACGTATAACGTACAACGTACAACGTGTAACGTATAACGTATAACGTACAGCGTATAACGTATAACGTACAACCTATAATGTACAACGTATAACGTACCACGTACAACGGGTAACGTATAACGTATAACGTATAACGTATAACGTATATCGTATATCGTGTAACGTATAACGTACAGCGTATAACGTACAGCGTATAACGTATAACGTACAACGTATAACGTACAACGTACAACGTGTAACGTATAACGTATAACGTATAACGTGTAACGTATAACGTATAACGTACAGCGTATAACGTACAGCGTATAACGTATAAGGTATAACGTACAGCGTATAACGTACAACGTATAACGTATAACGTATAACGTACAGCGTATAACGTACAGCGTATAACGTATAACGTATAACATATAACGTATAACGAATATCGTATAACGTATAACGTATAACGTATAACGTATAACGTATAACGTACAACGTATAACGTATAACGTATAACGTATAACGTATAACGTATAACGTATAACGTATAACGTATAACGTATAACGTATAACGTATAACGTATAACGTATAACGTATAACGTATAACGTATAACGTATAACGTATAACGTATAACGTATAACGTATAACGTATAACGTATAACGTATAACGTATAACGTATAACGTATAACGTATAACGTATAACGTATAACGTATAACGTATAACGTATAACGTATAACGTATAACGTATAACGTATAACGTATAACGTATAACGTATAACGTATAACGTATAACGTATAACGTATAACGTATAACGTATAACGTATAACGTATAACGTATAACGTATAACGTATAACGTATAACGTATAACGTATAACGTATAACGTATAACGTATAACGTATAACGTATAACGTATAACGTATAACGTATAACGTATAACGTATAACGTATAACGTATAACGTATAACGTATAACGTATAACGTATAACGTATAACGTATAACGTATAACGTATAACGTATAACGTATAACGTATAACGTATAACGTATAACGTATAACGTATAACGTATAACGTATAACGTATAACGTATAACGTATAACGTATAACGTATAACGTATAACGTATAACGTATAACGTATAACGTATAACGTATAACGTATAACGTATAACGTATAACGTATAACGTATAACGTATAACGTATAACGTATAACGTATAACGTATAACGTATAACGTATAACGTATAACGTATAACGTATAACGTATAACGTATAACGTATAACGTATAACGTATAACGTATAACGTATAACGTATAACGTATAACGTATAACGTATAACGTATAACGTATAACGTATAACGTATAACGTATAACGTATAACGTATAACGTATAACGTATAACGTATAACGTATAACGTATAACGTATAACGTATAACGTATAACGTATAACGTATAACGTATAACGTATAACGTATAACGTATAACGTATAACGTATAACGTACAACGTACAACGTGTATCGTATAACGTATAACGTACAACGTATAACGTACAGCGTATAACGTACAGCGTATAATGTACAGCGTATAACGTATAACGTATAACGTGTAACGTATAACGTATAACGTATAACGTATAACGTATAACGTATAACGTATAACGTATAACGTATAACGTATAACGTATAACGTATAACGTATAACGTATAACGTATAACGTATAACGTATAACGTATAACGTATAACGTATAACGTATAACGTATAACGTATAACGTATAACGTATAACGTATAACGTATAACGTATAACGTATAACGTATAACGTATAACGTATAACGTATAACGTATAACGTATAACGTATAACGTATAACGTATAACGTATAACGTATAACGTATAACGTATAACGTATAACGTATAACGTATAACGTATAACGTATAACGTATAACGTATAACGTATAACGTATAACGTATAACGTATAACGTATAACGTATAACGTATAACGTATAACGTATAACGTATAACGTATAACGTATAACGTATAACGTATAACGTATAACGTATAACGTATAACGTATAACGTATAACGTATAACGTATAACGTATAACGTATAACGTATAACGTATAACGTATAACGTATAACGTATAACGTATAACGTATAACGTATAACGTATAACGTATAACGTATAACGTATAACGTATAACGTATAACGTATAACGTATAACGTATAACGTATAACGTATAACGTATAACGTATAACGTATAACGTATAACGTATAACGTATAACGTATAACGTATAACGTATAACGTATAACGTATAACGTATAACGTATAACGTATAACGTATAACGTATAACGTATAACGTATAACGTATAACGTATAACGTATAACGTATAACGTATAACGTATAACGTATAACGTATAACGTATAACGTATAACGTATAACGTATAACGTATAACGTATAACGTATAACGTATAACGTATAACGTATAACGTATAACGTATAACGTATAACGTATAACGTATAACGTATAACGTATAACGTATAACGTATAACGTATAACGTATAACGTATAACGTACAACGTACAACGTGTATCGTATAACGTATAACGTATAACGTATAACGTACAGCGTATAACGTACAGCGTATAACGTACAGCGTATAACGTACAGCGTATAACGTATAACGTATAACGTGTAACGTATAACGTATAACGTATAACGTATAACGTATAACGTATAACGTATAACGTATAACGTATAACGTATAACGTATAACGTATAACGTATAACGTATAACGTATAACGTATAACGTATAACGTATAACGTATAACGTATAACGTATAACGTATAACGTATAACGTATAACGTATAACGTATAACGTATAACGTATAACGTATAACGTATAACGTATAACGTATAACGTATAACGTATAACGTATAACGTATAACGTATAACGTATAACGTATAACGTATAACGTATAACGTATAACGTATAACGTATAACGTATAACGTATAACGTATAACGTATAACGTATAACGTATAACGTATAACGTATAACGTATAACGTATAACGTATAACGTATAACGTATAACGTATAACGTATAACGTATAACGTATAACGTATAACGTATAACGTATAACGTATAACGTATAACGTATAACGTATAACGTATAACGTATAACGTATAACGTATAACGTATAACGTATAACGTATAACGTATAACGTATAACGTATAACGTATAACGTATAACGTATAACGTATAACGTATAACGTATAACGTATAACGTATAACGTATAACGTATAACGTATAACGTACAGCGTATAACGTATAACATACAACGTATAACGTACAACGTATAACGTATAACGTATAACGTACATCGTACAACGTGTAACGTATAACATATAACGTACAACATATAACATACAACGTATAACGTATAACGTATATCGTATAACGTATAACGTATAACGTATAACGTATAACGTATAACGTATAACGTACAGCGTATAACGTATAACATACAACGTATAACGTACAACTTATAACGTATAACGTACAACGTATAACGTATAACGTATAACGTATAACGTATAACGTATAACGTATAACGTACATCGTACAACGTGTAACGTATAACATATAACGTACAACATATAACGTACAACGTATAACGTATAACGTACAACGTATAACGTACAACGTACAACGTGTAACGTATAACGTATAACGTATAACGTACAGCGTATAACATACATCGTATATCGTACAGCGTATAACGTACAACGTATAAGGTATAACGTATAACGTATAACGTATAACGTATAACGTATAACGTATAACGTATAACGTATAACGTATAACGTATAACGTACAACGTATAATGTACAACGTATAACGTACAACGTACAACGTGTAACGTGTAACGTATAACGTATAACTTATAACGTACAGCGTATAACGTACAGCGTATAACGTATAACGTATAACGTACAACGTGTAACGTATAACGTATAACATATAACGTAGAACGTATAACGTACAGCGTATAACGTACAGCGCATAACGTACAGCGGATAACGTATAATGTGCAACGTATAACGTACAACGTACAACGTGTAACGTATAACGTATAACGTACAGCGTATAACGTACAGCGTATAACGTATAACGTATAAGGTATAACGTACAGCGTATAACGTGTAACGTATAACGTATAACGTACAGCGTATAACGTACAGCGTATAACGTACAACGTATAACGTATACCGTATAACGTACAGCGTATAACGTACAGCGTATAACGTATAACGTATAACGTATAACGTACAACGTATAACGTATAACGTACAGCGTATAACGTATAACATACAACGTATAACGTACAACGTATAACGTACAACGTATAACGTACAACGTATAACGTACAACGTACAACGTGTAACGTATAACGTATAACGTACAACGTATAATGTACAACGTATAACGTACAACGTACAACGTGTAACGTGTAACGTATAATGTATAACGTATAACGTATAACGTATAACGTATAACGTACAGCGTATAACGTATAACGTACAACGTATAACGTACAACGTACAACGTACAACGTGTAACGTATAACGTATAACGTATAACGTATAACGTACAGCGTATAACGTACAGCGTATAACGTACAGCGTATAACGTATAACGTATAAGGTATAACGTATAACGTATAACGTTTAACGTATAACGTATAACGTATAACGTATAACGTATAACGTATAACGTATAACGTACAACGTATAATGTACAACGTATAACGTATAACGTACAACGTACAACGTGTAACGTGTAACGTATAACGTATAACTTATAACGTACAGCGTATAACGTACAGCGTATAACATATAACGTATAACGTACAACGTGTAACGTATAACGTATAACATATAACGTAGAACGTATAACGTACAGCGTATAACGTACAGCGTATAACGTACAGCGGATAACGTATAATGTGCAACGTATAACGTACAACGTACAACGTGTAACGTATAACGTATAACGTATAACGTATAACGTACAGCGTATAACGTATCACATACAACGTATAACGTACAACGTATAACGTATAACGTACAACGTATAACGTATAACGTATAACGTATAACGTATAACGTATAACGTATAACGTATAACGTACATCGTACAACGTGTAACGTATAACATATAACGTACAACATATAACGTACAACGTATAACGTATAACGTACAACGTATAACGTACAACGTACAACGTGTAACGTATAACGTATAACGTATAACGTACAGCGTATAACATACATCGTATATCGTACAGCGTATAACGTACAACGTATAAGGTATAACGTATAACGTATAACGTATAACGTATAACGTATAACGTATAACGTATAACGTATAACGTATAACGTACAACGTATAATGTACAACGTATAACGTACAACGTACAACGTGTAACGTGTAACGTATAACGTATAACTTATAACGTACAGCGTATAACGTACAGCGTATAACGTATAACGTATAACGTACAACGTGTAACGTATAACGTATAACATATAACGTAGAACGTATAACGTACAGCGTATAACGTACAGCGTATAACGTACAGCGGATAACGTATAATGTGCAACGTATAACGTACAACGTACAACGTGTAACGTATAACGTATAACGTACAGCGTATAACGTACAGCGTATAACGTATAACGTATAAGGTATAACGTACAGCGTATAACGTACAACGTATAACGTATACCGTATAACGTACATCGTATAACGTACAGCGTATAACGTATAACGTATAACGTATAACGTACAACGTATAACGTATAACGTACAGCGTATAACGTATAACATACAACGTATAACGTTCAACGTATAACGTACAACGTATAACGTACAACGTATAACGTACAACGTACAACGTGTAACGTATAACGTATAACGTACAGCGTATAACGTATAACGTACAACGTATAATGTACAACGTATAACGTACAACGTACAACATGTAACGTATAACGTATAACGTATAACTTATAACGTACAGCGTATAACGTATAACGTATAACGTATAACGTACAGCGTATAACGTGTAACGTATAACGTATAACGTACAGCGTATAACGTACAGCGTATAACGTATAACGTATAAGGTATAACGTACAGCGTATAACGTACAACGTATAACGTATACCGTATAACGTACAGCGTATAACGTACAGCGTATAACGTATAACGTATAACGTATAACGTATAACGTACAACGTATAACGTATAACGTACAGCGTATAACGTATAACATACAACGTATAACGTACAACGTATAACGTACAACGTATAACGTACAACGTATAACGTACAACGTACAACGTGTAACGTATAACGTATAACGTACAGCGTATAACGTATAACGTACAACGTATAATGTACAACGTATAACGTACAACGTACAACGTGTAACGTGTAACGTATAATGTATAACGTATAACGTATAACGTATAACGTATAACGTACAGCGTATAACGTATAACGTACAACGTATAACGTATAACGTACAACGTATAACGTACCACGTACAACGGGTAACGTATAACGTATAACGTATAACGTATAACGTATATCGTATATCGTGTAACGTATAACGTACAGCGTATAACGTACAGCGTATAACGTATAACGTACAACGTATAACGTACAACGTACAACGTGTAACGTATAACGTATAACGTATAACGTGTAACGTATAACGTATAACGTACAGCGTATAACGTACAGCGTATAACGTATAAGGTATAACGTACAGCGTATAACGTACAACGTATAACGTATAAGGTATAACGTACAGCGTATAACGTACAACGTATAACGTATAACGTATAACGTACAGCGTATAACGTACAGCGTATAACGTATAACGTATAACATATAACGTATAACGAATATCGTATAACGTATAACGTATAACGTATAACGTATAACGTATAACGTACAGCGTATAACGTATAACGTACAACGTATAATGTACAACGTATAACGTACAACGTACAACGTGTAACGTATAACGTATAACGTATAACTTATAACGTACAGCGTATAACGTATAACGTATAACGTATAACGTACAGCGTATAACGTGTAACGTATAACGTATAACGTACAGCGTATAACGTACAGCGTATAACGTATAACGTATAAGGTATAACGTACAGCGTATAACGTACAACGTATAACGTATACCGTATAACGTACAGCGTATAACGTACAGCGTATAACGTATAACGTATAACGTATAACGTATAACGTACAACGTATAACGTATAACGTACAGCGTATAACGTATAACATACAACGTATAACGTACAACGTATAACGTACAACGTATAACGTACAACGTATAACGTACAACGTACAACGTGTAACGTATAACGTATAACGTACAGCGTATAACGTATAACGTACAACGTATAATGTACAACGTATAACGTACAACGTACAACGTGTAACGTGTAACGTATAATGTATAACGTATAACGTATAACGTATAACGTATAACGTACAGCGTATAACGTATAACGTACAACGTATAACGTACAACGTACAACGTACAACGTGTAACGTATAACGTATAACGTATAACGTATAACGTACAACGTACAACGTGTAACGTATAACGTATAACGTACAGCGTATAACGTATAACGTACAACGTATAATGTACAACGTATAACGTACCACGTACAACGGGTAACGTATAACGTATAACGTATAACGTATAACGTATATCGTATATCGTGTAACGTATAACGTACAGCGTATAACGTACAGCGTATAACGTATAACGTACAACGTATAACGTACAACGTACAACGTGTAACGTATAACGTATAACGTATAACGTACAGCGTATAACATACATCGTATATCGTACAGCGTATAACGTACAACGTATAAGGTATAACGTATAACGTATAACGTATAACGTATAACGTATAACGTATAACGTATAACGTATAACGTATAACGTACAACGTATAATGTACAACGTATAACGTACAACGTACAACGTGTAACGTGTAACGTATAACGTATAACTTATAACGTACAGCGTATAACGTACAGCGTATAACGTATAACGTATAACGTACAACGTGTAACGTATAACGTATAACATATAACGTAGAACGTATAACGTACAGCGTATAACGTACAGCGTATAACGTACAGCGGATAACGTATAATGTGCAACGTATAACGTACAACGTACAACGTGTAACGTATAACGTATAACGTACAGCGTATAACGTACAGCGTATAACGTATAACGTATAAGGTATAACGTACAGCGTATAACGTACAACGTATAACGTATACCGTATAACGTACAGCGTATAACGTACAGCGTATAACGTATAACGTATAACGTATAACGTACAACGTATAACGTATAACGTACAGCGTATAACGTATAACATACAACGTATAACGTTCAACGTATAACGTACAACGTATAACGTACAACGTATAACGTACAACGTACAACGTGTAACGTATAACGTATAACGTACAGCGTATAACGTATAACGTACAACGTATAATGTACAACGTATAACGTACAACGTACAACATGTAACGTATAACGTATAACGTATAACTTATAACGTACAGCGTATAACGTATAACGTATAACGTATAACGTACAGCGTATAACGTGTAACGTATAACGTATAACGTACAGCGTATAACGTACAGCGTATAACGTATAACGTATAAGGTATAACGTACAGCGTATAACGTACAACGTATAACGTATACCGTATAACGTACAGCGTATAACGTACAGCGTATAACGTATAACGTATAACGTATAACGTATAACGTACAACGTATAACGTATAACGTACAGCGTATAACGTATAACATACAACGTATAACGTACAACGTATAACGTACAACGTATAACGTACAACGTATAACGTACAACGTACAACGTGTAACGTATAACGTATAACGTACAGCGTATAACGTATAACGTACAACGTATAATGTACAACGTATAACGTACAACGTACAACGTGTAACGTGTAACGTATAATGTATAACGTATAACGTATAACGTATAACGTATAACGTACAGCGTATAACGTATAACGTACAACGTATAACGTATAACGTACAACGTATAACGTACCACGTACAACGGGTAACGTATAACGTATAACGTATAACGTATAACGTATATCGTATATCGTGTAACGTATAACGTACAGCGTATAACGTACAGCGTATAACGTATAACGTACAACGTATAACGTACAACGTACAACGTGTAACGTATAACGTATAACGTATAACGTGTAACGTATAACGTATAACGTACAGCGTATAACGTACAGCGTATAACGTATAAGGTATAACGTACAGCGTATAACGTACAACGTATAACGTATAAGGTATAACGTACAGCGTATAACGTACAACGTATAACGTATAACGTATAACGTACAGCGTATAACGTACAGCGTATAACGTATAACGTATAACATATAACGTATAACGAATATCGTATAACGTATAACGTATAACGTATAACGTATAACGTATAACGTACAGCGTATAACGTATAACGTACAACGTATAATGTACAACGTATAACGTACAACGTACAACGTGTAACGTATAACGTATAACGTATAACTTATAACGTACAGCGTATAACGTATAACGTATAACGTATAACGTACAGCGTATAACGTGTAACGTATAACGTATAACGTACAGCGTATAACGTACAGCGTATAACGTATAACGTATAAGGTATAACGTACAGCGTATAACGTACAACGTATAACGTATACCGTATAACGTACAGCGTATAACGTACAGCGTATAACGTATAACGTATAACGTATAACGTATAACGTACAACGTATAACGTATAACGTACAGCGTATAACGTATAACATACAACGTATAACGTACAACGTATAACGTACAACGTATAACGTACAACGTATAACGTACAACGTACAACGTGTAACGTATAACGTATAACGTACAGCGTATAACGTATAACGTACAACGTATAATGTACAACGTATAACGTACAACGTACAACGTGTAACGTGTAACGTATAATGTATAACGTATAACGTATAACGTATAACGTATAACGTACAGCGTATAACGTATAACGTACAACGTATAACGTACAACGTACAACGTACAACGTGTAACGTATAACGTATAACGTATAACGTATAACGTACAACGTACAACGTGTAACGTATAACGTATAACGTACAGCGTATAACGTATAACGTACAACGTATAATGTACAACGTATAACGTACCACGTACAACGGGTAACGTATAACGTATAACGTATAACGTATAACGTATATCGTATATCGTGTAACGTATAACGTACAGCGTATAACGTACAGCGTATAACGTATAACGTACAACGTATAACGTACAACGTACAACGTGTAACGTATAACGTATAACGTGTAACGTACAGCGTATAACGTACAGCGTATAACGTATAAGGTATAACGTACAGCGTATAACGTACAACGTATAACGTATAACGTATAACGTACAGCGTATAACGTACAGCGTATAACGTATAACGTATAACATATAACGTATAACGAATATCGTATAACGTATAACGTATAACGTATAACGTATAACGTATAACGTATAACGTATAACGTACAACGTATAACGTATACCGTATACCGTATAACGTATAACGTATAACGTATAACGTATAACGTATAACGTATAACGTATAACGTACAACGTATAATGTACAACGTACAACGTGTAACGTATAACGTATAACGTACAGCGTATAACGTATAACGTACAACGTACAGCGTATAACGTACAGCGTATAACGTATAACGTATAACGTATAACGTACAACGTATAACGTATAACGTACAGCGTATAACGTATAACGTACAACGTATAACGTACAACGTACAACGTGTAACGTATAACGTATAACGTGTAACGTATAACGTATAACGTACAGCGTATAACGTACAGCGTATAACGTATAAGGTATAACGTACAGCGTATAACGTATATCGTATATCGTGTAACGTATAACGTACAGCGTATAACGTACAGCGTATAACGTATAACGTACAACGTATAATGTACAACGTATAACGTACAACGTACAACGTGTAACGTATAACGTACAACGTATAACCTATACCGTATAACGTACAGCGTATAACGTACAGCGTATAACGTATAACGTATAACGTAAAACGTACAACGTATAACGTATAACGTACAGCGTATAACGTATAACATACAACGTATAACGTACAACGTATAACGTACAACGTATAACGTACAACGTATAACGTACAACGTACAACGTGTAACGTATAACGTATAACGTACAGCGTATAACGTATAACGTACAACGTATAATGTACAACGTATAACGTACAACGTACAACGTGTAACGTGTAACGAATAATCTGTAACGTATAACGTATAACGTATAACGTATAACGTACAGCGTATAACGTATAACGTACAACGTATAACGTACAACGTACAACGTACAACGTACAACGTACAACGTGTAACGTATAACGTATAACGTATAACGTATAACGTACAGCGTATAACGAACAGCGTATAACGTACAGCGTATAACGTATAACGTATAACGTGTAACGTATAACGTATAACGTACAGCGTATAACGTACAGCGTATAACGTATAACGTATAACGTATAACGTATAACGTACAACGTGTAACGTATAACGTATAACGTATAACTTATAACGTATAACGTATAACGTATAACGTATAACGTATAACGTACAACGTATAACGTACAACGTACAACGTGTAACGTATAACGTATAACGTACAGCGTATAACGTATAACGTACAACGTATAATGTACAACGTATAACGTACCACGTACAACGGGTAACGTATAACGTATAACGTATAACGTATAACGTATATCGTATATCGTGTAACGTATAACGTACAGCGTATAACGTACAGCGTATAACGTATAACGTACAACGTATAACGTACAACGTACAACGTGTAACGTATAACGTATAACGTATAACGTGTAACGTATAACGTATAACGTACAGCGTATAACGTACAGCGTATAACGTATAAGGTATAACGTACAGCGTATAACGTACAACGTATAACGTATAACGTATAACGTACAGCGTATAACGTACAGCGTATAACGTATAACGTATAACATATAACGTATAACGAATATCGTATAACGTATAACGTATAACGTATAACGTATAACGTATAACGTACAACGTATAACGTATAACGTATAACGTATAACGTATAACGTATAACGTATAACGTATAACGTATAACGTATAACGTATAACGTATAACGTATAACGTATAACGTATAACGTATAACGTATTACGTATAACGTATAACGTATAACGTATAACGTATAACGTATAACGTATAACGTATAACGTATAACGTATAACGTATAACGTATAACGTATAACGTATAACGTATAACGTATAACGTATAACGTATAACGTATAACGTATAACGTATAACGTACAGCGTATAACGTATAACGTACAACGTATAATGTACAACGTATAACGTATAACGTATAACGTATAACGTATAACGTATAACGTATAACGTATAACGTATAACGTATAACGTATAACGTATAACGTATAACGTATAACGTATAACGTATAACGTATAACGTATAACGTATAACGTATAACGTATAACGTATAACGTATAACGTATAACGTATAACGTATAACGTATAACGTATAACGTATAACGTATAACGTATAACGTATAACGTATAACGTATAACGTATAACGTATAACGTATAACGTATAACGTATAACGTATAACGTATAACGTATAACGTATAACGTATAACGTATAACGTATAACGTATAACGTATAACGTACAACGTATAACGTACCACGTACAACGGGTAACGTATAACGTATAACGTATAACGTATAACGTATATCGTATATCGTGTAACGTATAACGTACAGCGTATAACGTACAGCGTATAACGTATAACGTACAACGTATAACGTACAACGTACAACGTGTAACGTATAACGTATAACGTATAACGTGTAACGTATAACGTATAACGTACAGCGTATAACGTACAGCGTATAACGTATAAGGTATAACGTACAGCGTATAACGTACAACGTATAACGTATAAGGTATAACGTACAGCGTATAACGTACAACGTATAACGTATAACGTATAACGTACAGCGTATAACGTACAGCGTATAACGTATAACGTATAACATATAACGTATAACGAATATCGTATAACGTATAACGTATAACGTATAACGTATAACGTATAACGTACAGCGTATAACGTATAACGTTCAACGTATAATGTACAACGTATAACGTACAACGTACAACGTGTAACGTATAACGTATAACGTATAACTTATAACGTACAGCGTATAACGTATAACGTATAACGTATAACGTACAGCGTATAACGTGTAACGTATAACGTATAACGTACAGCGTATAACGTACAGCGTATAACGTATAACGTATAAGGTATAACGTACAGCGTATAACGTACAACGTATAACGTATACCGTATAACGTACAGCGTATAACGTACAGCGTATAACGTATAACGTATAACGTATAACGTATAACGTACAACGTATAACGTATAACGTACAGCGTATAACGTATAACATACAACGTATAACGTACAACGTATAACGTACAACGTATAACGTACAACGTATAACGTACAACGTACAACGTGTAACGTATAACGTATAACGTACAGCGTATAACGTATAACGTACAACGTATAATGTACAACGTATAACGTACAACGTACAACGTGTAACGTGTAACGTATAATGTATAACGTATAACGTATAACGTATAACGTATAACGTACAGCGTATAACGTATAACGTACAACGTATAACGTACAACGTACAACGTACAACGTGTAACGTATAACGTATAACGTATAACGTATAACGTACAACGTACAACGTGTAACGTATAACGTATAACGTACAGCGTATAACGTATAACGTACAACGTATAATGTACAACGTATAACGTACCACGTACAACGGGTAACGTATAACGTATAACGTATAACGTATAACGTATATCGTATATCGTGTAACGTATAACGTACAGCGTATAACGTACAGCGTATAACGTATAACGTACAACGTATAACGTACAACGTACAACGTGTAACGTATAACGTATAACGTGTAACGTATAACGTATAACGTACAGCGTATAACGTACAGCGTATAACGTACAGCGTATAACGTATAAGGTATAACGTACAGCGTATAACGTACAACGTATAACGTATAACGTATAACGTACAGCGTATAACGTACAGCGTATAACGTATAACGTATAACATATAACGTATAACGAATATCGTATAACGTATAACGTATAACGTATAACGTATAACGTATAACGTATAACGTATAACGTACAACGTATAACGTATACCGTATACCGTATAACGTATAACGTATAACGTATAACGTATAACGTATAACGTATAACGTATAACGTATAACGTATAACGTACAACGTATAATGTACAACGTACAACGTGTAACGTATAACGTATAACGTACAGCGTATAACGTATAACGTACAACGTACAGCGTATAACGTACAGCGTATAACGTATAACGTATAACGTATAACGTACAACGTATAACGTATAACGTACAGCGTATAACGTATAACGTACAACGTATAACGTACAACGTACAACGAGTAACGTATAACGTATAACGTGTAACGTATAACGTATAACGTACAGCGTATAACGTACAGCGTATAACGTATAAGGTATAACGTACAGCGTATAACGTATATCGTATATCGTGTAACGTATAACGTACAGCGTATAACGTACAGCGTATAACGTATAACGTACAACGTATAATGTACAACGTATAACGTACAACGTACAACGTGTAACGTATAACGTACAACGTATAACCTATACCGTATAACGTACAGCGTATAACGTACAGCGTATAACGTATAACGTATAACGTAAAACGTACAACGTATAACGTATAACGTACAGCGTATAACGTATAACATACAACGTATAACGTACAACGTATAACGTACAACGTATAACGTACAACGTATAACGTACAACGTACAACGTGTAACGTATAACGTATAACGTACAGCGTATAACGTATAACGTACAACGTATAATGTACAACGTATAACGTACAACGTACAACGTGTAACGTGTAACGAATAATCTATAACGTATAACGTATAACGTATAACGTATAACGTACAGCGTATAACGTATAACGTACAACGTATAACGTACAACGTACAACGTACAACGTACAACGTACAACGTGTAACGTATAACGTATAACGTATAACGTATAACGTACAGCGTATAACGAACAGCGTATAACGTACAGCGTATAACGTATAACGTATAACGTATAACGTATAACGTATAACGTACAACGTATAACGTACAACGTACAACGTGTAACGTATAACGTATAACGTACAGCGTATAACGTATAACGTACAACGTATAATGTACAACGTATAACGTACCACGTACAACGGGTAACGTATAACGTATAACGTATAACGTATAACGTATATCGTATATCGTGTAACGTATAACGTACAGCGTATAACGTACAGCGTATAACGTATAACGTACAACGTATAACGTACAACGTACAACGTGTAACGTATAACGTATAACGTATAACGTGTAACGTATAACGTATAACGTACAGCGTATAACGTACAGCGTATAACGTATAAGGTATAACGTACAGCGTATAACGTACAACGTATAACGTATAACGTATAACGTATAACGTATTACGTATAACGTATAACGTATAACGTATAACGTATAACGTATAACGTATAACGTATAACGTATAACGTATAACGTATAACGTATAACGTATAACGTATAACGTATAACGTATAACGTATAACGTATAACGTATAACGTATAACGTATAACGTATAACGTATAACGTATAACGTATAACGTATAACGTATAACGTATAACGTATAACGTATAACGTATAACGTATAACGTATAACGTATAACGTATAACGTATAACGTATAACGTATAACGTATAACGTATAACGTATAACGTATAACGTATAACGTATAACGTATAACGTATAACGTATAACGTATAACGTATAACGTATAACGTATAACGTATAACGTATAACGTATAACGTATAACGTATAACGTATAACGTATAACGTATAACGTATAACGTATAACGTATAACGTATAACGTATAACGTATAACGTATAACGTATAACGTATAACGTATAACGTATAACGTATAACGTATAACGTATAACGTATAACGTATAACGTATAACGTATAACGTATAACGTATAAC
>CAKAJA020000542.1:0-89396 GCA_916610235.2 Lasioglossum morio
TTATACGTTATACGTTATACGTTATACGTTATACGTTATACGTTATACGTTATACGTTATACGTTATACGTTATTACGTTATACGTTATACGTTATACGTTATACGTTATACGTTATACGTTATACGTTATACTTTATACGTTATACGTTATACGTTATACGTTATACGTTATACGTTATACGTTATACGTTATACGTTATACGTTATACGTTATACGTTATACGTTATACGTTATACGTTATACGTTATACGTTATACGTTATACGTTATACGTTATACGTTATACGTTATACGTTATACGTTATACGTTATACGTTATACGTTATACGTTATACGTTATACGTTATACGTTATACGTTATACGTTATACGTTATACGTTATACGTTATACGTTATACGTTATACGTTATACGTTATACGTTATACGTTATACGTTATACGTTATACGTTATACGTTATACGTTATACGTTATACGTTATACGTTATACGTTATACGTTATACGTTATACGTTATACGTTATACGTTATACGTTATACGTTATACGTTATACGTTATACGTTATACGTTATACGTTATACGTTATACGTTATACGTTATACGTTATACGTTATACGTTATACGTTATACGTTATACGTTATACGTTATACGTTATACGTTATACGTTATACGTTATACGTTATACGTTATACGTTATACGTTATACGTTATACGTTATACGTTATACGTTATACGTTATACGTTATACGTTATACGTTATACGTTATACGTTATACGTTATACGTTATACGTTATACGTTATACGTTATACGTTATACGTTATACGTTATACGTTATACGTTATACGTTATACGTTATACGTTATACGTTATACGTTATACGTTATACGTTATACGTTATACGTTTATACGTTATACGTTATACGTTATACGTTATACGTTATACGTTATACGTTATACGTTTATACGTTATACGTTATACGTTATACGTTATACGTTATACGTTATACGTTATACGTTATACGTTATACGTTATACGTTATACGTTTATACGTTATACGTTATACGTTATACGTTATACGTTATACGTTATACGTTATACGTTATACGTTATACGTTATACGTTATACGTTATACGTTATACGTTATACGTTATACGTTATACGTTATACGTTATACGTTATACGTTATACGTTATACGTTATACGTTATACGTTATACGTTATACGTTATACGTTATACGTTATACGTTATACGTTATACGTTATACGTTATACGTTATACGTTATACGTTATACGTTATACGTTATACGTTATACGTTATACGTTATACGTTATACGTTATACGTTATACGTTTTACGTTATACGTTATACGTTATACGTTATACGTTATACGTTATACGTTATACGTTATACGTTATACGTTATACGTTATACGTTATACGTTATACGTTATACGTTATACGTTATACGTTATACGTTATACGTTATACGTTAGTACGTTGTACGTTCTACGTTAGTACGTTGTACGTTGTACGTTGTACGTTATACGTTATACGTTATACGCTATATGGATAACGTTAAACGCTATACGTTATACGTTATACGTTATACGTTATACGTTATACGTTATACGTTATACGTTATACGTTATACGTTATACGTTATACGTTATACGTTATACGTTATACGTTATACGTTATACGTTATACGTTATACGTTATACGTTATACGTTATACGTTATACGTTATACGTTATACGTTATACGTTATACGTTATACGTTATACGTTATACGTTTATACGTTATACGTTATACGTTATACGTTATACGTTATACGTTATTATACGTTATACGTTATACGTTATACGTTATACGTTATACGTTATACGTTATACGTATACGTTATACGTTATACGTTATACGTTATACGTTATACGTTATACGTTATACGTTATACGTTTAAACGTTATACGTTATACGTTATACGTTATACGTTATACGTTATACGTTATACGTTATACGTTATACGTTATACGTTATACGTTATACGTTATACGTTATACGTTATACGTTATACGTTATACGTTATACGTTATACGTTATACGTTATACGTTATACGTTATACGGTTATACGTTATACGTTATACGTTATACGTTATACGTTATACGTTATACGTTATACGGTATACGTTATACGTTATACGTTATACGTTATACGTTATACGTTATACGTTATACGTTATACGTTATACGTTACACGATGTACGTTATACGTTATACGTTATACGTTATACGTTATACGTTATACGTTATACGTTATACGTTATACGTTATACGTTATACGTTATACGTTATACGTTATACGTTATACGTTATACGTTATACGTTATACGTTATACGTTATACGTTATACGTTATACGTTATACGTTAAACGTTTTACGTTATACGTTATACGTTATACGTTATACGTTATACGTTATACGTTATACGTTATACGTTATAGGTTATACGTTATACGTTATACGTTATACGTTATACGTTATACGTTATACGTTATACGTTGTACGTTGTACGTTCTACGTTGTACGTTGTACGTTGTACGTTGTACGTTATACGTTATACGTTATACGTTATACGTTATACGTTATACGTTATACGTTATACGTTATACGTTATACGTTATACGTTATACGTTATACGTTATACGTATTACGTTATACGTTATACGTTATACGTTATACGTTATACGTTATACGTTATACGTTATACGTTATACGTTATACGTTATACGTTATACGTTATACGTTATACGTTATACGTTATGCGTTATACGTTTAACGTTATACGTTATACGTTATACATTATACGTTATACATTATACGTTATACGTTTAAACGTTATACGTTGTACGTTATAGGTTATACGTTTAACATTATACGTTATACGTTATACGTTATGCGTTATACGTTATACGTTATACATTATACGTTGTACGTTATACGTTATATGTTTAACGTTATACGTTATACGTTGTACGTTATTCGTTATACGTTTAACGTTATACGTTATACGTTAAAAGTTATACGTTATACGTTATACGTTATACGTTATACGTTATACGTTTAACAGTATACGTTATACGTTATAAGTAAATACGTTATATGTTTAACGTTATACGTTATACGTTATACGTTAAAAGTTATACGTTATACGTTATACGTTATACGTTATACGTTATACGTTATACGTTATACGTTATACGTTATACGTTATACGTTGTACGTTATACGTTATACGTTGTACGTTGTACGTTGTACGTTGTACGTTATACGTTATACGTTATACGTTATACGTTATACGTTATACGTTATACGTTATACGTTATACGTTATACGTTATACGTTATACGTTATACGTTATACGTTATACGTTATACGTTATACGTTATACGTTATACGTTATACGTTATACGTTATACGTTATACGTTATGCGTTATACGTTTAACGTTATACGTTATACATTATACGTTATACATTATACGTTATACGTTTAAACGTTATACGTTGTACGTTATAGGTTATACGTTTAACATTATACGTTATACGTTATACGTTATGCGTTATACTTTATACGTTATACATTATACGTTGTACGTTATACGTTATATGTTTAACGTTATACGTTATACGTTGTACGTTATTCGTTATACGTTTAACGTTATACATTATACATTATACATTATACGTTATACGTTATATGTTACACGTTATACGTTATACGTTATAAGTAAATACGTTATATGTTTAACGTTATACGTTATACGTTAAAAGTTATACGTTATACGTTATACGTTATACGTTATACGTTATACGTTTAACAGTATACGTTATACGTTATAAGTAAATACGTTATATGTTTAACGTTATACGTTATACGTTATACGTTAAAAGTTATACGTTATACGTTATACGTTATACGTTTAACAGTATACGTTATACGTTATAAGTAAATACGTTATATGTTTAACGTTATACGTTATACGTTATACGTTATAAGTTATACGTTATACGTTATACGTTATACGTTATACGTTATACGTTATACGTTATACGTTATACGTTATACGTTATACGTTATACGTTATACGTTATACGTTATACGTTATACGTTATACGTTATACGTTATACGTTATACGTTATACGTTATACGTTATACGTTGTACGTTATACGTTGTACGTTGTTCGTTGTACGTTGTACGTTGTACGTTATACGTTATACGTTATACGTTATACGTTATACGTTATACGTTATACGTTATACGTTATACGTTATACGTTATACGTTATACGTTATACGTTATACGTTATACGTTATACGTTATACGTTATACGTTATACGTTATACGTTATACGTTATACGTTATACGTTATACGTTATACGTTATACGTTATACGTTATACGTTATACGTTATACGTTATACGTTATACGTTATACGTTATACGTTATGCGTTATACGTTTAACGTTATACGTTATACATTATACGTTATACATTATACGTTATACGTTTAAACGTTATACGTTGTACGTTATAGGTTATACGTTTAACATTATACGTTATACGTTATACGTTATGCGTTATACGTTATACGTTATACATTATACGTTGTACGTTATACGTTATATGTTTAACGTTATACGTTATACGTTGTACGTTATTCGTTATACGTTTAACGTTATACATTATACATTATACATTATACGTTATACGTTATATGTTACACGTTATACGTTATACGTTATAAGTAAATACGTTATATGTTTAACGTTATACGTTATACGTTAAAAGTTATACGTTATACGTTATACGTTATACGTTATACGTTATACGTTATACGTTTAACAGTATACGTTATACGTTATAAGTAAATACGTTATATGTTTAACGTTATACGTTATACGTTATACGTTAAAAGTTATACGTTATACGTTATACGTTATACGTTATACGTTATACGTTAGACGTTATACGTTATACGTTTAACAGTATACGTTATACGTTATAAGTAAATACGTTATATGTTTAACGTTATACGTTATACGTTATACGTTATACGTAATACGTTATACGTTATACGTTATACGTTATACGTTATACGTTTAACATTATACGTTATACGTTATACGTTATACGTTATACGTTATACGTTGTACGTTGTACGTTATACGTTATACGTTATACGTTATACGTTATACGTTATACGTTATACGTTGTACGTTATACGTTATACGTTATACGTTATACGTTATACGTTATACGTTATACGTTATACGTTATACGTTATACGTTATACGTTATACGTTATACGTTATACGTTATATGTTTAACGTTATACGTTATACGTTGTACGTTATACGTTATACGTTATACGTTATACGTTACACGATGTACGTTATACGTTATACGTTATACGTTATACGTTATACGTTATACGTTATACGTTAAACGTTATACGTTTAACATTATACGTTATACGTTATACGTTATACGTTATGCGTTATACGTTATACGTTATACATTATACGTTGTACGTTATACGTTATATGTTTAACGTTATACGTTATACGTTGTACGTTATACGTTATACGTTATACGTTATACGTTATACGTTATACGTTATACGTTATACGTTATACGTTATACGTTATACGTTATACGTTATACGTTATACGTTATACGTTATACGTTATACGTTATGCGTTATACGTTTAACGTTATACGTTATACATTATACACGTTGTACGTTATAGGTTATACGTTTAACATTATACGTTATACGTTATACGTTATGCGTTATACTTTATACGTTATACATTATACGTTGTACGTTATACGTTATATGTTTAACGTTATACGTTATACGTTGTACGTTATTCGTTATACGTTTAACGTTATACATTATACATTATACATTATACGTTATACGTTATATGTTACACGTTATACGTTATACGTTATAAGTAAATACGTTATATGTTTAACGTTATACGTTATACGTTAAAAGTTATACGTTATACGTTATACGTTATACGTTATACGTTATACGTTTAACAGTATACGTTATACGTTATAAGTAAATACGTTATATGTTTAACGTTATACGTTATACGTTATACGTTAAAAGTTATACGTTATACGTTATACGTTATACGTTTAACAGTATACGTTATACGTTATAAGTAAATACGTTATATGTTTAACGTTATACGTTATACGTTATACGTTAAAAGTTATACGTTATACGTTATACGTTATACGTTATACGTTATACGTTATACGTTATACGTTATACGTTATACGTTATACGTTATACGTTATACGTTATACGTTATACGTTATACGTTATACGTTATACGTTATACGTTATACGTTATACGTTATACGTTGTACGTTATACGTTGTACGTTGTTCGTTGTACGTTGTACGTTGTACGTTATACGTTATACGTTATACGTTATACGTTATACGTTATACGTTATACGTTATACGTTATACGTTATACGTTATACGTTATACGTTATACGTTATACGTTATACGTTATACGTTATACGTTATACGTTATACGTTATACGTTATACGTTATACGTTATACGTTATACGTTATACGTTATACGTTATACGTTATACGTTATACGTTATACGTTATACGTTATACGTTATACGTTATACGTTATGCGTTATACGTTTAACGTTATACGTTATACATTATACGTTATACATTATACGTTATACGTTTAAACGTTATACGTTGTACGTTATAGGTTATACGTTTAACATTATACGTTATACGTTATACGTTATGCGTTATACGTTATACGTTATACATTATACGTTGTACGTTATACGTTATATGTTTAACGTTATACGTTATACGTTGTACGTTATTCGTTATACGTTTAACGTTATACATTATACATTATACATTATACGTTATACGTTATATGTTACACGTTATACGTTATACGTTATAAGTAAATACGTTATATGTTTAACGTTATACGTTATACGTTAAAAGTTATACGTTATACGTTATACGTTATACGTTATACGTTATACGTTATACGTTTAACAGTATACGTTATACGTTATAAGTAAATACGTTATATGTTTAACGTTATACGTTATACGTTATACGTTAAAAGTTATACGTTATACGTTATACGTTATACGTTATACGTTATACGTTAGACGTTATACGTTATACGTTTAACAGTATACGTTATACGTTATAAGTAAATACGTTATATGTTTAACGTTATACGTTATACGTTATACGTTATACGTAATACGTTATACGTTATACGTTATACGTTATACGTTATACGTTTAACATTATACGTTATACGTTATACGTTATACGTTATACGTTATACGTTGTACGTTGTACGTTATACGTTATACGTTATACGTTATACGTTATACGTTATACGTTATACGTTATACGTTATACGTTATACGTTATACGTTATACGTTATACGTTATACGTTATACGTTATACGTTATACGTTATACGTTATACGTTATACGTTATACGTTATACGTTATATGTTTAACGTTATACGTTATACGTTGTACGTTATACGTTATACGTTATACGTTATACGTTACACGATGTACGTTATACGTTATACGTTATACGTTATACGTTATACGTTATACGTTATACGTTAAACGTTATACGTTTAACATTATACGTTATACGTTATACGTTATACGTTATGCGTTATACGTTATACGTTATACATTATACGTTGTACGTTATACGTTATATGTTTAACGTTATACGTTATACGTTGTACGTTATTCGTTATACGTTTAACGTTATACATTATACATTATACGTTATACGTTATACGTTACACGTTATACGTTCTACGTTATAAGTAAATACGTTATATGTTTAACGTTATACGTTATACGTTATACGTTATACGTTATACGTTAAAAGTTATACGTTATACGTTATACGTTATACGTTATACGTTGTACGTTGTACGTTATACGTTGTACGTTGTACGTTATACGTTATACGTTATACGTTATACGTTATACGTTATACGTTATACGTTATACGTTATACGTTATACGTTATACGTTATACGTTATACGTTATACGTTATGCGTTATACGTTTAACGTTATACGTTATACATTATACGTTACACGTTATACATTATACGTTATACGTTATACGTTATACGTTATACGTTATACGTTATACGTTATACGTTATACGTTATACGTTATACGTTATACGTTATACGTTATACGTTGTACGTTGTACGTTATACGTTATACGTTATACGTTATACGTTATACGTTATACGTTATACGTTATACGTTATACGTTATACGTTATACGTTATACGTTATACGTTATACGTTATACGTTATACGTTATACGTTATACGTTATACGTTATACGTTATACGTTATACGTTATACGTTATACGTTATACGTTATACGTTATACGTTATACGTTATACGTTATACGTTATACGTTATACGTTATACGTTATACGTTATACGTTATACGTTATACGTTATACGTTATACGTTATACGTTATACGTTATACGTTATACGTTATACGTTATACGTTATACGTTATACGTTATACGTTATACGTTATACGTTATACGTTATACGTTATACGTTATACGTTATACGTTATACGTTATACGTTATACGTTATACGTTATACGTTATACGTTATACGTTATACGTTATACGTTATACGTTATACGTTATACGTTATACGTTATACGTTATACGTTATACGTTATACGTTATACGGTATACGTTATACGTTATACGTTATACGTTATACGTTATACGTTATACGTTATACGGTATACGTTATACGTTATACGTTATACGTTATACGTTATACGTTATACGTTATACGTTATACGTTATACGTTACACGATGTACGTTATACGTTATACGTTATACGTTATACGTTATACGTTATACGTTATACGTTATACGTTATACGTTATACGTTATACGTTATACGTTATACGTTATACGTTATACGTTATACGTTATACGTTATACGTTATACGTTATACGTTATACGTTATACGTTATACGTTATACGTTAAACGTTTTACGTTATACGTTATACGTTATACGTTATACGTTATACGTTATACGTTATACGTTATACGTTATACGTTATACGTTATACGTTATACGTTATACGTTATACGTTATACGTTATACGTTATACGTTGTACGTTGTACGTTCTACGTTGTACGTTGTACGTTGTACGTTGTACGTTATACGTTATACGTTATACGTTATACGTTATACGTTATACGTTATACGTTATACGTTATACGTTATACGTTATACGTTATACGTTATACGTTATACGTTATACGTTATACGTTATACGTTATACGTTATACGTTATACGTTATACGTTATACGTTATACGTTATACGTTATACGTTATACGTTATACGTTATACGTTATACGTTATACGTTATGCGTTATACGTTTAACGTTATACGTTATACATTATACGTTATACATTATACGTTATACGTTTAAACGTTATACGTTGTACGTTATAGGTTATACGTTTAACATTATACGTTATACGTTATACGTTATGCGTTATACGTTATACGTTATACATTATACGTTGTACGTTATACGTTATATGTTTAACGTTATACGTTATACGTTGTACGTTATTCGTTATACGTTTAACGTTATACGTTATACGTTATAAGTTATACGTTATACGTTATACGTTATACGTTATACGTTATACGTTTAACAGTATACGTTATACGTTATAAGTAAATACGTTATATGTTTAACGTTATACGTTATACGTTATACGTTAAAAGTTATACGTTATACGTTATACGTTATACGTTATACGTTATACGTTATACGTTATACGTTATACGTTATACGTTATACGTTGTACGTTATACGTTATACGTTGTACGTTGTACGTTGTACGTTGTACGTTATACGTTATACGTTATACGTTATACGTTATACGTTATACGTTATACGTTATACGTTATACGTTATACGTTATACGTTATACGTTATACGTTATACGTTATACGTTATACGTTATACGTTATACGTTATACGTTATACGTTATACGTTATACGTTATACGTTATACGTTATGCGTTATACGTTTAACGTTATACGTTATACATTATACGTTATACATTATACGTTATACGTTTAAACGTTATACGTTGTACGTTATAGGTTATACGTTTAACATTATACGTTATACGTTATACGTTATGCGTTATACTTTATACGTTATACATTATACGTTGTACGTTATACGTTATATGTTTAACGTTATACGTTATACGTTGTACGTTATTCGTTATACGTTTAACGTTATACATTATACATTATACATTATACGTTATACGTTATATGTTACACGTTATACGTTATACGTTATAAGTAAATACGTTATATGTTTAACGTTATACGTTATACGTTAAAAGTTATACGTTATACGTTATACGTTATACGTTATACGTTATACGTTTAACAGTATACGTTATACGTTATAAGTAAATACGTTATATGTTTAACGTTATACGTTATACGTTATACGTTAAAAGTTATACGTTATACGTTATACGTTATACGTTTAACAGTATACGTTATACGTTATAAGTAAATACGTTATATGTTTAACGTTATACGTTATACGTTATACGTTAAAAGTTATACGTTATACGTTATACGTTATACGTTATACGTTATACGTTATACGTTATACGTTATACGTTATACGTTATACGTTATACGTTATACGTTATACGTTATACGTTATACGTTATACGTTATACGTTATACGTTATACGTTATACGTTATACGTTATACGTTGTACGTTATACGTTGTACGTTGTTCGTTGTACGTTGTACGTTGTACGTTATACGTTATACGTTATACGTTATACGTTATACGTTATACGTTATACGTTATACGTTATACGTTATACGTTATACGTTATACGTTATACGTTATACGTTATACGTTATACGTTATACGTTATACGTTATACGTTATACGTTATACGTTATACGTTATACGTTATACGTTATACGTTATACGTTATACGTTATACGTTATACGTTATACGTTATACGTTATACGTTATACGTTATACGTTATACGTTATGCGTTATACGTTTAACGTTATACGTTATACATTATACGTTATACATTATACGTTATACGTTTAAACGTTATACGTTGTACGTTATAGGTTATACGTTTAACATTATACGTTATACGTTATACGTTATGCGTTATACGTTATACGTTATACATTATACGTTGTACGTTATACGTTATATGTTTAACGTTATACGTTATACGTTGTACGTTATTCGTTATACGTTTAACGTTATACATTATACATTATACATTATACGTTATACGTTATATGTTACACGTTATACGTTATACGTTATAAGTAAATACGTTATATGTTTAACGTTATACGTTATACGTTAAAAGTTATACGTTATACGTTATACGTTATACGTTATACGTTATACGTTATACGTTTAACAGTATACGTTATACGTTATAAGTAAATACGTTATATGTTTAACGTTATACGTTATACGTTATACGTTAAAAGTTATACGTTATACGTTATACGTTATACGTTATACGTTATACGTTAGACGTTATACGTTATACGTTTAACAGTATACGTTATACGTTATAAGTAAATACGTTATATGTTTAACGTTATACGTTATACGTTATACGTTATACGTAATACGTTATACGTTATACGTTATACGTTATACGTTATACGTTTAACATTATACGTTATACGTTATACGTTATACGTTATACGTTATACGTTGTACGTTGTACGTTATACGTTATACGTTATACGTTATACGTTATACGTTATACGTTATACGTTGTACGTTATACGTTATACGTTATACGTTATACGTTATACGTTATACGTTATACGTTATACGTTATACGTTATACGTTATACGTTATACGTTATACGTTATACGTTATATGTTTAACGTTATACGTTATACGTTGTACGTTATACGTTATACGTTATACGTTATACGTTACACGATGTACGTTATACGTTATACGTTATACGTTATACGTTATACGTTATACGTTATACGTTATACGTTAAACGTTATACGTTTAACATTATACGTTATACGTTATACGTTATACGTTATGCGTTATACGTTATACGTTATACATTATACGTTGTACGTTATACGTTATATGTTTAACGTTATACGTTATACGTTGTACGTTATTCGTTATACGTTTAACGTTATACATTATACATTATACGTTATACGTTATACGTTACACGTTATACGTTCTACGTTATAAGTAAATACGTTATATGTTTAACGTTATACGTTATACGTTATACGTTATACGTTATACGTTAAAAGTTATACGTTATACGTTATACGTTATACGTTATACGTTGTACGTTGTACGTTATACGTTGTACGTTGTACGTTATACGTTATACGTTATACGTTATACGTTATACGTTATACGTTATACGTTATACGTTATACGTTATACGTTATACGTTATACGTTATACGTTATACGTTATGCGTTATACGTTTAACGTTATACGTTATACATTATACGTTACACGTTATACATTATACGTTATACGTTTAAACGTTTTACGTTGTACGTTATAAGTTATACGTTTAACATTATACGTTATACGTTATACGTTATACGTTATACGTTATATGTTTAACGGTATACGTTATACGTTGTACGTTATACGTTATACGTTATACGTTATACGTTACACGATGTACGTTATACGTTATACGTTATACGTTATACGTTATGCGTTATACGTTATACGTTATACGTTATACGTTATACATTATACGTTATACGTTATACGTTATACGTTATACGTTATACGTTATACGTTATACGTTATACGTTATACGTTATACGTTATACGTTATACGTTATACGTTATACGTTATACGTTATACGTTATACGTTATACGTTATACGTTACACGATGTACGTTATACGTTATACGTTATACGTTATACGTTATACGTTATACGTTATACGTTATACGTTATACGTTATACGTTATACGTTATACGTTATACGTTATACGTTATACGTTATACGTTATACGTTATACGTTATACGTTATACGTTATACGTTATACGTTATACGTTATACGTTATACGTTAAACGTTTTACGTTATACGTTATACGTTATACGTTATACGTTATACGTTATACGTTATACGTTATACGTTATACGTTATACGTTATACGTTATACGTTATACGTTATACGTTATACGTTATACGTTATACGTTATACGTTATACGTTGTACGTTGTACGTTCTACGTTGTACGTTGTACGTTGTACGTTGTACGTTATACGTTATACGTTATACGTTATACGTTATACGTTATACGTTATACGTTATACGTTATACGTTATACGTTATACGTTATACGTTATACGTTATACGTTATACGTTATACGTTATACGTTATACGTTATACGTTATACGTTATACGTTATACGTTATACGTTATGCGTTATACGTTTAACGTTATACGTTATACATTATACGTTGTACGTTATACGTTATATGTTTAACGTTATACGTTATACGTTGTACGTTATTCGTTATACGTTTAACGTTATACGTTATACGTTAAAAGTTATACGTTATACGTTATACGTTATACGTTATACGTTATACGTTTAACAGTATACGTTATACGTTATAAGTAAATACGTTATATGTTTAACGTTATACGTTATACGTTATACGTTAAAAGTTATACGTTATACGTTATACGTTATACGTTATACGTTATACGTTATACGTTATACGTTATACGTTATACGTTATACGTTGTACGTTATACGTTATACGTTGTACGTTGTACGTTGTACGTTGTACGTTATACGTTATACGTTATACGTTATACGTTATACGTTATACGTTATACGTTATACGTTATACGTTATACGTTATACGTTATACGTTATACGTTATACGTTATACGTTATACGTTATACGTTATACGTTATACGTTATACGTTATACGTTATACGTTATACGTTATGCGTTATACGTTTAACGTTATACGTTATACATTATACGTTATACATTATACGTTATACGTTTAAACGTTATACGTTGTACGTTATAGGTTATACGTTTAACATTATACGTTATACGTTATACGTTATGCGTTATACGTTATACGTTATACATTATACGTTGTACGTTATACGTTATATGTTTAACGTTATACGTTATACGTTGTACGTTATTCGTTATACGTTTAACGTTATACATTATACATTATACATTATACGTTATACGTTATATGTTACACGTTATACGTTATACGTTATAAGTAAATACGTTATATGTTTAACGTTATACGTTATACGTTAAAAGTTATACGTTATACGTTATACGTTATACGTTATACGTTTAACAGTATACGTTATACGTTATAAGTAAATACGTTATATGTTTAACGTTATACGTTATACGTTATACGTTAAAAGTTATACGTTATACGTTATACGTTATACGTTTAACAGTATACGTTATACGTTATAAGTAAATACGTTATATGTTTAACGTTATACGTTATACGTTATACGTTAAAAGTTATACGTTATACGTTATACGTTATACGTTATACGTTATACGTTATACGTTATACGTTATACGTTATACGTTATACGTTATACGTTATACGTTATACGTTATACGTTATACGTTATACGTTATACGTTATACGTTATACGTTATACGTTATACGTTATACGTTATACGTTGTACGTTGTACGTTGTACGTTGTACGTTGTACGTTGTACGTTGTACGTTGTACGTTGTACGTTATACGTTATACGTTATACGTTATACGTTATACGTTATACGTTATACGTTATACGTTATACGTTATACGTTATACGTTATACGTTATACGTTATACGTTATACGTTATACGTTATACGTTATACGTTATACGTTATACGTTATACGTTATGCGTTATACGTTTAACGTTATACGTTATACATTATACGTTATACATTATACGTTATACGTTTAAACGTTATACGTTGTACGTTATAGGTTATACGTTTAACATTATACGTTATACGTTATACGTTATGCGTTATACGTTATACGTTATACATTATACGTTGTACGTTATACGTTATATGTTTAACGTTATACGTTATACGTTGTACGTTATTCGTTATACGTTTAACGTTATACATTATACATTATACATTATACGTTATACGTTATATGTTACACGTTATACGTTATACGTTATAAGTAAATACGTTATATGTTTAACGTTATACGTTATACGTTAAAAGTTATACGTTATACGTTATACGTTATACGTTATACGTTATACGTTATACGTTTAACAGTATACGTTATACGTTATAAGTAAATACGTTATATGTTTAACGTTATACGTTATACGTTATACGTTAAAAGTTATACGTTATACGTTATACGTTATACGTTATACGTTATACGTTATACGTTATACGTTATACGTTTAACAGTATACGTTATACGTTATAAGTAAATACGTTATATGTTTAACGTTATACGTTATACGTTATACGTTATACGTAATACGTTATACGTTATACGTTATACGTTATACGTTATACGTTTAACATTATACGTTATACGTTATACGTTATACGTTATACGTTATACGTTGTACGTTGTACGTTATACGTTATACGTTATACGTTATACGTTATACGTTATACGTTATACGTTGTACGTTATACGTTATACGTTATACGTTATACGTTATACGTTATACGTTATACGTTATACGTTATACGTTATACGTTATACGTTATACGTTATACGTTATACGTTATATGTTTAACGTTATACGTTATACGTTGTACGTTATACGTTATACGTTATACGTTATACGTTACACGATGTACGTTATACGTTATACGTTATACGTTATACGTTATACGTTATACGTTATACGTTATACGTTATACGTTAAACGTAATACGTTTAACATTATACGTTATACGTTATACGTTATACGTTATGCGTTATACGTTATACGTTATACATTATACGTTGTACGTTATACGTTATATGTTTAACGTTATACGTTATACGTTGTACGTTATTCGTTATACGTTTAACGTTATACATTATACATTATACGTTATACGTTATACGTTACACGTTATACGTTCTACGTTATAAGTAAATACGTTATATGTTTAACGTTATACGTTATACGTTATACGTTATACGTTATACGTTAAAAGTTATACGTTATACGTTATACGTTATACGTTATACGTTATACGTTGTACGTTGTACGTTATACGTTGTACGTTGTACGTTATACGTTATACGTTATACGTTATACGTTATACGTTATACGTTATACGTTATACGTTATACGTTATACGTTATACGTTATACGTTATACGTTATACGTTATGCGTTATACGTTTAACGTTATACGTTATACATTATACGTTACACGTTATACATTATACGTTATACGTTTAAACGTTTTACGTTGTACGTTATAAGTTATACGTTTAACATTATACGTTATACGTTATACGTTATGCGTTATACGTTATACGTTATACATTATACGTTGTACGTTATACGTTATATGTTTAACGTTATACGTTATACGTTGTACGTTATTCGTTATACGTTATACGTTATACGTTATACGTTATACGTTATACGTTATACGTTATACGTTATACGTTATACGTTATACGTTATACGTTATACGTTATACGTTATACGTTGTATGTTGTACGTTATACGTTATACATTATACGTTATACGTTATACGATATATGTTTATCGTTATACGTTATACGTTATACGTTATACGTTATACGTTACACGATGTACGTTATACGTTATACATTATACGTTATACGTTATACGTTATACGTTATACGTTATACGTTATACGTTATACGTTATACGTTATACGTTATACGTTATACGTTATACGTTATACGTTATACGTTATATGTTTAACGGTATACGTTATACGTTGTACGTTATACGTTATACGTTATACGTTATACGTTACACGATGTACGTTATACGTTATACGTTATACGTTATACGTTATATGTTTAACGGTATACGTTATACGTTGTACGTTATACGTTATACGTTATACGTTATACGTTACACGATGTACGTTATACGTTATACGTTATACGTTATACGTTATACGTTATACGTTAAACGTTATACGTTATACGTTATACGTTATACGTTATACGTTATACGTTATACGTTATACGTTATACGTTATACGTTATACGTTATACGTTATACGTTATACGTTATACGTTATACGTTATACGTTATACGTTATACGTTATACGTTATACGTTATACGTTATACGTTATACGTTATACGTTATACGTTATACGTTATACGTTATACGTTATAAGTTATACGTTATACGTTATACGTTGTATGTTGTACGTTATACGTTATACATTATACGTTATACGTTATACGATATATGTTTATCGTTATACGTTATACGTTATACGTTATACGTTATACGTTACACGATGTACGTTATACGTTATACATTATACGTTATACGTTATACGTTATACGTTATACGTTATACGTTATACGTTATACGTTATACGTTATACGTTATACGTTATACGTTATACGTTATACGTTATACGTTATACGTTATACGTTATACGTTATACGTTATACGTTATACGTTATACGTTATACGTTATATGTTTAACGGTATACGTTATACGTTGTACGTTATACGTTATACGTTATACGTTATACGTTACACGATGTACGTTATACGTTATACGTTATACGTTATACGTTATATGTTTAACGGTATACGTTATACGTTGTACGTTATACGTTATACGTTATACGTTATACGTTACACGATGTACGTTATACGTTATACGTTATACGTTATACGTTATACGTTATACGTTATACGTTAAACGTTATACGTTATACGTTATACGTTATACGTTATACGTTATACGTTATACGTTATACGTTATACGTTATACGTTATACGTTATACGTTATACGTTATACGTTATACGTTATACGTTATACGTTATACGTTATACGTTATACGTTATACGTTATACGTTATACGTTATACGTTATACGTTATACGTTATACGTTATACGTTTAACAGTATACGTTATACGTTATAAGTAAATACGTTATATGTTTAACGTTATACGTTATACGTTATACGTTAAAAGTTATACGTTATACGTTATACGTTATACGTTATACGTTATACGTTATACGTTATACGTTATACGTTATACGTTATACGTTTAACAGTATACGTTATACGTTATAAGTAAATACGTTATATGTTTAACGTTATACGTTATACGTTATACGTTATACGTAATACGTTATACGTTATACGTTATACTTTATACGTTATACGTTATACGTTATACGTTTAACATTATACGTTATACGTTATACGTTATGCGTTATACGTTGTACGTTGTACGTTATACGTTATACGTTGTACGTTGTACGTTGTACGTTGTACGTTATACGTTATACGTTATACGTTATACGTTATACGTTATACGTTATACGTTATACGTTATACGTTATACGTTATACGTTATACGTTATGCGTTATACGTTTAACGTTATACGTTATACATTATACGTTATACATTATACGTTATACGTTTAAACGTTATACGTTGTACGTTATAGGTTATACGTTTAACATTATACGTTATACGTTATACGTTATGCGTTATACGTTATACGTTATACATTATACGTTGTACGTTATACGTTATATGTTTAACGTTATACGTTATACGTTGTACGTTATTCGTTATACGTTTAACGTTATACATTATACATTATACGTTATACGTTATATGTTACACGTTATACGTTATACGTTATAAGTAAATACGTTATATGTTTAACGTTATACGTTATACGTTATACGTTATACGTTAAAAGTTATACGTTATACGTTATACGTTATACGTTATACGTTGTACGTTGTACGTTATACGTTGTACGTTGTACGTTATACGTTATATGTTTAACGTTATACGTTATACGTTGTACGTTATACGTTATACGTTATACGTTATACGTTATACGTTATACGTTATACGTTATACGTTATACGTTATACGTTATACGTTATACGTTATACGTTATACGTTATACGTTATACGTTATACGTTATACGTTATACGTTATACGTTATACGTTATACGTTATACGTTATACGTTATACGTTATACGTTATACGTTATACGTTATACGTTATACGTTATACGTTATACGTTATACGTTATACGTTATACGTTATACGTTATACGTTATACGTTATACGTTATACGTTATACGTTATACGTTATCCGTTATACGTTATACGTTATACGTTATACGTTATACGTTATACGTTATACGTTATACGTTATACGTTATACGTTATACGTTATACGTTATACGTTATACGTTATACGTTATACGTTATACGTTATACGTTATACGTTATACGTTATACGTTATACGTTATACGTTATACGTTATACGTTATACGTTATACGTTGTACGTTGTACGTTGTACGTTATACGTTATACGTTATACGTTATACGTTATACGTTATACGTTGTACGTTATACGTTATACGTTATACGTTATATGTTTAACGTTATACGTTATACGTTGTACGTTATACGTTATACGTTATACGTTATACGTTACACGATGTACGTTATACGTTATACGTTATACGTTATACGTTATACGTTATACGTTATACGTTATACGTTAAACGTTATACGTTTAACATTATACGTTATACGTTATACGTTATACGTTATGCGTTATACGTTATACGTTATACATTATACGTTGTACGTTATACGTTATATGTTTAACGTTATACGTTATACGTTGTACGTTATTCGTTATACGTTTAACGTTATACATTATACATTATACGTTATACGTTATACGTTATACGTTATACGTTGTACGTTGTACGTTATACGTTATACGTTATACGTTATACGTTATACGTTATACGTTGTACGTTATACGTTATACGTTATACGTTATATGTTTAACGTTATACGTTATACGTTGTACGTTATACGTTATACGTTATACGTTATACGTTATACGTTATACGTTATCCGTTATACGTTATACGTTATACGTTATACGTTATACGTTATACGTTATACGTTATACGTTATACGTTATACGTTATACGTTATACGTTATACGTTATACGTTATACGTTATACGTTATACGTTATACGTTATACGTTATACGTTATACGTTATACGTTATACGTTATACGTTATACGTTATACGTTATACGTTATACGTTATACGTTATACGTTATACGTTGTACGTTGTACGTTATACGTTATACGTTATACGTTATACGTTATACGTTATACGTTGTACGTTATACGTTATACGTTATACGTTATATGTTTAACGTTATACGTTATACGTTGTACGTTATACGTTATACGTTATACGTTATACGTTACACGATGTACGTTATACGTTATACGTTATACGTTATACGTTATACGTTATACGTTATACGTTATACGTTAAACGTTATACGTTTAACATTATACGTTATACGTTATACGTTATACGTTATGCGTTATACGTTATACGTTATACATTATACGTTGTACGTTATACGTTATATGTTTAACGTTATACGTTATACGTTGTACGTTATTCGTTATACGTTTAACGTTATACATTATACATTATACGTTATACGTTATACGTTACACGTTATACGTTCTACGTTATAAGTAAATACGTTATATGTTTAACGTTATACGTTATACGTTATACGTTATACGTTAAAAGTTATACGTTATACGTTTTACGTTATACGTTATACGTTATACGTTATACGTTATACGTTATACGTTATACGTTATACGTTATGCGTTATACGTTATACGTTATACGTTATACGTTATACGTTATACGTTATACGTTATACGTTATACGTTATACGTTATACGTTGTACGTTATACGTTATACGTTGTACGTTGTACGTTGTACGTTGTACGTTATACGTTATACGTTATACGTTATACGTTATACGTTATACGTTATACGTTATACGTTATACGTTATACGTTATACATTATACGTTATACGTTTAAACGTTATACGTTGTACGTTATAGGTTATACGTTTAACATTATACGTTATACGTTATACGTTATGCGTTATACGTTATACGTTATACATTATACGTTGTACGTTATACGTTATATGTTTAACGTTATACGTTATACGTTGTACGTTATTCGTTATACGTTTAACGTTATACATTATACATTATACGTTATACGTTATACGTTATACGTTATACGTTATACGTTATACGTTATACGTTATACGTTATACGTTATACGTTATACGTTATACGTTATACGTTATACGTTATACGTTATACGTTATACGTTATACGTTATACGTTATACGTTATACGTTATACGTTATACGGTTTGAGTTATGCGTTATGCGTTATACGTTTAACGTTATACGTTATACATTATACGTTATACATTATACGTTATACGTTTAAACGTTATACGTTGTACGTTATAGGTTATACGTTTAACATTATACGTTATACGTTATACGTTATACATTATACGTTATACGTTAAACGTTTTACGTTATACGTTATACGTTATACGTTATACGTTATACGTTGTACGTTATACGTTATACGTTGTACGTTGTACGTTGAACGTTGTACGTTATACGTTATACGTTATACGTTATACGTTATACGTTATACGTTATACGTTATACGTTATACGTTATACGTTATACGTTATACGTTATACGTTATACGTTATACGTTATACGTTATACGTTATACGTTATACGTTATACGTTATACGTTATACGTTATACGTTATACGTTATACGTTATACGTTATACGTTATACGTTATACGTTATACGTTATACGTTATACGTTATACGTTATACGTTATACGTTATACGTTATACGTTATACGTTATACGTTATACGTTATACGTTATACGTTATACGTTATACGTTATACGTTATACGTTATACGTTATACGTTATACGTTATACGTTATACGTTATACGTTATACGTTATACGTTATACGTTATACGTTATACGTTATACGTTATACGTTATACGTTATACGTTATACGTTATACGTTATACGTTATACGTTATACGTTATACGTTATACGTTATACGTTATACGTTATACGTTATACGTTATACGTTATACGTTATACGTTATACGTTATACGTTATACGTTATACGTTATACGTTATACGTTATACGTTATACGTTATACGTTATACGTTATACGTTATACGTTATACGTTATACGTTATACGTTATACGTTATACGTTATACGTTATACGTTATACGTTATACGTTATACGTTATACGTTATACGTTATACGTTATACGTTATACGTTATACGTTATACGTTATACGTTATACGTTATACGTTATACGTTATACGTTATACGTTATACGTTATACGTTATACGTTATACGTTATACGTTATACGTTATACGTTATACGTTATACGTTATACGGTATACGTTATACGTTATACGTTATACGTTATACGTTATACGTTATACGTTATACGTTATACGTTATACGTTATACGTTATACGTTATACGTTATACGTTATACGTTATACGTTATACGTTATACGTTATACGTTATACGTTATACGTTATACGTTATACGTTATACGTTATGCGTTATACGTTTAACGTTATACGTTATACATTATACGTTATACATTATACGTTATACGTTTAAACGTTATACGTTGTACGTTATAGGTTATACGTTTAACATTATACGTTATACGTTATACGTTATACGTTATACGTTATACGTTAAACGTTTTACGTTATACGTTATACGTTATACGTTATACGTTATACGTTGTACGTTATACGTTATACGTTGTACGTTGTACATTGTACGTTGTACGGTATACGTTATACGTTATACGTTATACGTTATACGTTATACGTTATACGTTATACGTTATACGTTATACGTTATACGTTATACGTTATACGTTATACGTTATACGTTATACGTTATACGTTATACGTTATACGTTATACGTTATAAGTTATACGTTATACGTTATACGTTATACGTTATACGTTATACGTTATACGTTATACGTTATACGTTATACGTTATACGTTATACGTTATACGTTATACGTTATACGTTATACGTTATACGTTATACGTTATACGTTATACGTTATACGTTATACGTTATACGTTATACGTTATACGTTATACGTTATACGTTATACGTTATACGTTATACGTTATACGTTATACGTTATACGTTATACGTTATACGTTATACGTTATACGTTATACGTTATACGTTATACGTTATACGTTATACGTTATACGTTATACGTTATACGTTATACGTTATACGTTATACGTTATACGTTATACGTTATACGTTATACGTTATACGTTATACGTTATACGTTATACGTTATACGTTATACGTTATACGTTATACGTTATACGTTATACGTTATACGTTATACGTTATACGTTATACGTTATACGTTATACGTTATACGTTATACGTTATACGTTATACGTTATACGTTATACGTTATACGTTATACGTTATACGTTATACGTTATACGTTATACGTTATACGTTATACGTTATACGTTATACGTTATACGTTATACGTTATACGTTATACGTTATACGTTATACGTTATACGTTATACGTTATACGTTATACGTTATACGTATACGTTATACGTTATACGTTATACGTTATACGTTATACGTTATACGTTATACGTTATACGTTATACGTTATACGTTATACGTTATAAGTTATACGTTATATGTTTAACGTTATACGTTATACGTTGTACGTTATACGTTAAACGTTATACGTTATACGTTATACGTTATACGTTATACGTTATACGTTATACGTTATACGTTATACGTTATACGTTATACGTTATACGTTATACGTTATACGTTATACGTTATACGTTATACGTTATACGTTATACGTTATACGTTATACGTTATACGTTATACGTTATACGTTATACGTTATACGTTATACGTTATACGTTATACGTTATACGTTATACGTTATACGTTATACGTTATACGTTATACGTTATACGTTATAAGTTATACGTTATACGTTATACGTTACACGATGTACGTTATACGTTATACATTATACGTTATACGTTATACGTTATACGTTATACGTTATACGTTATACGTTATACGTTATACGTTATACGTTATACGTTATACGTTATACGTTATACGTTATACGTTATACGTTATACGTTATACGTTATACGTTATACGTTATACGTTATACGTTATACGTTATACGTTATACGTTATACGTTATACGTTATACGTTATACGTTATACATTATACGTTATACGTTAAACGTTTTACGTTATACGTTATACGTTATACGTTATACGTTATACGTTATACGTTATACGTTATACGTTATACGTTATACGTTATACGTTATACGTTATACGTTATACGTTATACGTTATACGTTATACGTTATACGTTATACGTTGTACGTTATACGTTATACGTTGTACGTTGTACGTTGTACGTTGTACGTTGTACGTTATACGTTATACGTTATACGTTATACGTTATACGTTATACGTTATACGTTATACGTTATACGTTATACGTTATACGTTATACGTTATAAGTTATACGTTATACGTTTTACGTTATACGTTATACGTTATACGTTATACGTTATACGTTATACGTTATACGTTATACGTTATGCGTTATACGTTATACGTTATACGTTATACGTTATACGTTATACGTTATACGTTATACGTTATACGTTATACGTTGTACGTTATACGTTATACGTTGTACGTTGTACGTTGTACGTTGTACGTTATACGTTATACGTTATACGTTATACGTTATACGTTATACGTTATACGTTATACGTTATACGTTATACGTTATACGTTATACATTATACGTTATACGTTTAAACGTTATACGTTGTACGTTATAGGTTATACGTTTAACATTATACGTTATACGTTATACGTTATGCGTTATACGTTATACGTTATACATTATACGTTGTACGTTATACGTTATATGTTTAACGTTATACGTTATACGTTGTACGTTATTCGTTATACGTTTAACGTTATACATTATACATTATACGTTATACGTTATACGTTATACGTTATACGTTATACGTTATACGTTATACTTTATACGTTATACGTTATACGTTATACGTTATACGTTATACGTTATACGTTATACGTTATACGTTATACGTTATACGTTATACGTTATACGTTATACGTTATACGTTATACGTTATACGTTATGCGTTATACGTTTAACGTTATACGTTATACATTATACGTTATACATTATACGTTATACGTTTAAACGTTATACGTTGTACGTTATAGGTTATACGTTTAACATTATACGTTATACGTTATACATTATACGTTATACGTTAAACGTTTTACGTTATACGTTATACGTTATACGTTATACGTTATACGTTGTACGTTATACGTTATACGTTGTACGTTGTACGTTGAACGTTGTACGTTATACGTTATACGTTATACGTTATACGTTATACGTTATACGTTATACGTTATACGTTATACGTTATACGTTATACGTTATACGTTATACGTTATACGTTATACGTTATACGTTATACGTTATACGTTATACGTTATACGTTATACGTTATACGTTATACGTTATACGTTATACGTTATACGTTATACGTTATACGTTATACGTTATACGTTATACGTTATACGTTATACGTTATACGTTATACGTTATACGTTATACGTTATACGTTATACGTTATACGTTATACGTTATACGTTATACGTTATACGTTATACGTTATACGTTATACGTTATACGTTATACGTTATACGTTATACGTTATACGTTATACGTTATACGTTATACGTTATACGTTATACGTTATACGTTATACGTTATACGTTATACGTTATACGTTATACGTTATACGTTATACGTTATACGTTATACGTTATACGTTATACGTTATACGTTATACGTTATACGTTATACGTTATACGTTATACGTTATACGTTATACGTTATACGTTATACGTTATACGTTATACGTTATACGTTATACGTTATACGTTATACGTTATACGTTATACGTTATACGTTATACGTTATACGTTATACGTTATACGTTATACGTTATACGTTATACGTTATACGTTATACGTTATACGTTATACGTTATACGTTATACGTTATACGTTATACGTTATACGTTATACGTTATACGTTATACGTTATACGTTATACGTTATACGTTATACGTTATACGTTATACGTTATACGTTATACGTTATACGTTATACGTTATACGTTATACGTTATACGTTATACGTTATACGTTATACGTTATACGTTATACGTTATACGTTATACGTTATACGTTATACGTTATACGTTATACGTTATACGTTATACGGTATACGTTATACGTTATACGTTATACGTTATACGTTATACGTTATACGTTATACGTTATACGTTATACGTTATACGTTATACGTTATACGTTATACGTTATACGTTATACGTTATACGTTATACGTTATACGTTATACGTTATACGTTATACGTTATACGTTATACGTTATACGTTATACGTTATACGTTATACGTTATACGTTATACGTTATGCGTTATACGTTTAACGTTATACGTTATACATTATACGTTATACATTATACGTTATACGTTTAAACGTTATACGTTGTACGTTATAGGTTATACGTTTAACATTATACGTTATACGTTATACGTTATACGTTATACGTTATACGTTAAACGTTTTACGTTATACGTTATACGTTATACGTTATACGTTATACGTTGTACGTTATACGTTATACGTTGTACGTTGTACATTGTACGTTGTACGGTATACGTTATACGTTATACGTTATACGTTATACGTTATACGTTATACGTTATACGTTATACGTTATACGTTATACGTTATACGTTATACGTTATACGTTATACGTTATACGTTATACGTTATACGTTATACGTTATACGTTATACGTTATACGTTATACGTTATACGTTATACGTTATACGTTATACGTTATACGTTATACGTTATACGTTATACGTTATACGTTATACGTTATACGTTATACGTTATACGTTATACGTTATACGTTATACGTTATACGTTATACGTTATACGTTATACGTTATACGTTATACGTTATACGTTATACGTTATACGTTATACGTTATACGTTATACGTTATACGTTATACGTTATACGTTATACGTTATACGTTATACGTTATACGTTATACGTTATACGTTATACGTTATACGTTATACGTTATACGTTATACGTTATACGTTATACGTTATACGTTATACGTTATACGTTATACGTTATACGTTATACGTTATACGTTATACGTTATACGTTATACGTTATACGTTATACGTTATACGTTATACGTTATACGTTATACGTTATACGTTATACGTTATACGTTATACGTTATACGTTATACGTTATACGTTATACGTTATACGTTATACGTTATACGTTATACGTTATACGTTATACGTTATACGTTATACGTTATACGTTATACGTTATACGTTATACGTTATACGTTATACGTTATACGTTATACGTTATACGTTATACGTTATACGTTATACGTTATACGTTATACGTTATACGTTATACGTTATACGTTATACGTTATACGTTATACGTTATACGTTATACGTTATACGTTATACGTTATACGTTATACGTTATACGTTATACGTTATACGTTATACGTTATACGTTATACGTTATACGTTATACGTTATACGTTATACGTTATACGTTATACGTTATACGTTATACGTTATACGTTATACGTTATACGTTATACGTTATACGTTATACGTTATACGTTATACGTTATACGTTATACGTTATACGTTATACGTTATACGTTATACGTTATACGTTATACGTTATACGTTATACGTTATACGTTATACGTTATACGTTATACGTTATACGTTATACGTTATACGTTATACGTTATACGTTATACGTTATACGTTATACGTTATACGTTATACGTTACACGATGTACGTTATACGTTATACGTTATACGTTATACGTTATACGTTATACGTTATACGTTATACGTTATACGTTATACGTTATACGTTAAACGTTATACGTTTAACATTATACGTTATACGTTATACGTTATACGTTATGCGTTATACGTTATACGTTATACATTATACGTTGTACGTTATACGTTATATGTTTAACGTTATACGTTATACGTTGTACGTTATTCGTTATACGTTTAACGTTATACATTATACATTATACGTTATACGTTATACGTTACACGTTATACGTTCTACGTTATAAGTAAATACGTTATATGTTTAACGTTATACGTTATACGTTATACGTTATACGTTATACGTTAAAAGTTATACGTTATACGTTATACGTTATACGTTATACGTTGTACGTTGTACGTTATACGTTGTACGTTGTACGTTATACGTTATACGTTATACGTTATACGTTATACGTTATACGTTATACGTTATACGTTATACGTTATACGTTATACGTTATACGTTATACGTTATACGTTATACGTTATACGTTATACGTTATGCGTTATACGTTTAACGTTATACGTTATACATTATACGTTACACGTTATACATTATACGTTATACGTTTAAACGTTATACGTTATACGTTATACGTTTAACATTATACGTTATACGTTATACGTTATACGTTATACGTTATACGTTGTACGTTGTACGTTATACGTTATACGTTATACGTTATACGTTATACGTTCTACGTTGTACGTTATACGTTATACGTTTAACATTATACGTTATACGTTATACGTTATACGTTATACGTTATACGTTGTACGTTATACGTTATACGTTATGCGTTATACGTTATACGTTATACGTTCTACGTTGTACGTTATACGTTATACGTTGTACGTTGTACGTTGTACGTTATACGTTATACGTTATTCGTTATACGTTATACGTTATGCGTTATACGTTTAACGTTATACGTTATACATTATACGTTATACATTATACGTTATACGTTTAAACGTTATACGTTGTACGTTATAGGTTATACGTTTAACATTATACGTTATACGTTATACGTTATGCGTTATACGTTATACGTTATACATTATACGTTGTACGTTATACGTTATATGTTTAACGTTATACGTTATACGTTGTACGTTATTCGTTATACGTTTAACGTTATACATTATACATTATACGTTATACGTTATATGTTACACGTTATACGTTATACGTTATAAGTTATAAGTAAATACGTTATATGTTTAACGTTATACGTTATACGTTATACGTTATACGTTAAAAGTTATACGTTATACGTTATACGTTATACGTTATACGTTGTACGTTGTACGTTATACGTTGTACGTTGTACGTTATACGTTATATGTTTAACGTTATACGTTATACGTTGTACGTTATACGTTATACGTTAAACGTTATACGTTATACGTTATACGTTATACGTTATACGTTATACGTTATACGTTATACGTTATACGTTATACGTTATACGTTATACGTTATACGTTATACGTTATACGTTATACGTTATACGTTATACGTTATACGTTATGCGTTATACGTTTAACGTTATACGTTATACATTATACGTTATACATTATACGTTATACGTTTAAACGTTATACGTTGTACGTTATAGGTTATACGTTTAACATTATACGTTATACGTTATACGTTATACGTTATACGTTATACGTTATACATTATACGTTATACGTTAAACGTTTTACGTTATACGTTATACGTTATACGTTATACGTTATACGTTGTACGTTATACGTTATACGTTGTACGTTGTACGTTGTACGTTGTACGTTGTACGTTATACGTTATACGTTATACGTTATACGTTATACGTTATACGTTATACGTTGTACGTTCTACGTTATACGTTGTACGTTGTACGTTGTACGTTGTACGTTATACGTTATACGTTATACGTTATACGTTATACGTTATACGTTATACGTTATACGTTATACGTTATACGTTATACGTTATACTTTATACGTTATACGTTATACGTTATACGTTATACGTTATACGTTATACGTTATACGTTATACGTTATACGTTATACGTTATACGTTATACGTTATGCGTTATACGTTTAACGTTATACGTTATACATTATACGTTATACATTATACGTTATACGTTTAAACGTTATACGTTGTACGTTATAGGTTATACGTTTAACATTATACGTTATACGTTATACGTTATACGTTATACGTTATACATTATACGTTATACGTTAAACGTTTTACGTTATACGTTATACGTTATACGTTATACGTTGTACGTTATACGTTATACGTTATACGTTATACGTTATACGTTATACGTTATGCGTTATACGTTTAACGTTATACGTTATACATTATACGTTATACATTATACGTTATACGTTTAAACGTTATACGTTGTACGTTATAGGTTATACGTTTAACATTATACGTTATACGTTATACGTTATGCGTTATACGTTATACGTTATACATTATACGTTGTACGTTATACGTTATATGTTTAACGTTATACGTTATACGTTGTACGTTATTCGTTATACGTTTAACGTTATACATTATACATTATACGTTATACGTTATACGTTACACGTTATACGTTATACGTTATAAGTAAATACGTTATATGTTTAACGTTATACGTTATACGTTATACGTTATACGTTAAAAGTTATACGTTATACGTTATACGTTATACGTTATACGTTGTACGTTATACGTTATACGTTGTACGTTGTACGTTATACGTTATATGTTTAACGTTATACGTTATACGTTGTACGTTATACGTTATACGTTATACGTTATACGTTATACGTTATACGTTATACGTTATACGTTATACGTTATACGTTATACGTTATACGTTATACGTTATACGTTATACGTTATACGTTATACGTTATACGTTATACGTTATACGTTATACGTTATACGTTATACGTTATACGTTATACGTTATACGTTATACGTTATACGTTATACGTTATACGTTATACGTTATACGTTATACGTTATACGTTATACGTTATACGTTATACGTTATACGTTATACGTTATACGTTATACGTTATACGTTATACGTTATACGTTATACGTTATACGTTATACGTTATACGTTATACGTTATACGTTATACGTTATACGTTATACGTTATACGTTATACGTTATACGTTATACGTTATACGTTATACGTTATACGTTATACGTTATACGTTATACGTTATACGTTATACGTTATACGTTATACGTTATACGTTATACGTTATACGTTATACGTTATACGTTATACGTTATACGTTATACGTTATACGTTATACGTTATACGTTATACGTTATACGTTATACGTTATACGTTATACGTTATACGTTATACGTTATACGTTATAAGTTATACGTTATACGTTATACGTTATACGTTATACGTTATACGTTATACATTATACGTTATACGTTATACGTTATACGTTATACGTTATACGTTATACGTTATACGTTATACGTTATACGTTATACGTTATACGTTATACGTTATACGTTATACGTTATACGTTATACGTTATACGTTATACGTTATACGTTATACGTTATACGTTATACGTTATACGTTATACGTTAAACGTTTTACGTTATACGTTATACGTTATACGTTATACGTTATACGTTATACGTTATACGTTATACGTTATACGTTATACGTTATACGTTATACGTTATACGTTATCAGTTATACGTTATACGTTATACGTTATACGTTATACGTTATACGTTATACGTTGTACGTTATACGTTATACGTTGTACGTTGTACGTTGTACGTTGTACGTTGTACGTTATACGTTATACGTTATACGTTATACGTTATACGTTATACGTTATACGTTATACGTTATACGTTATACGTTATACGTTATACGTTATAAGTTATACGTTATACGTTTTACGTTATACGTTATACGTTATACGTTATACGTTATACGTTATACGTTATACGTTATACGTTATGCGTTATACGTTATACGTTATACGTTATACGTTATACGTTATACGTTATACGTTATACGTTATACGTTATACGTTATACGTTGTACGTTATACGTTATACGTTGTACGTTGTACGTTGTACGTTGTACGTTATACGTTATACGTTATACGTTATACGTTATACGTTATACGTTATACGTTATACGTTATACGTTATACGTTATACATTATACGTTATACGTTTAAACGTTATACGTTGTACGTTATAGGTTATACGTTTAACATTATACGTTATACGTTATACGTTATGCGTTATACGTTATACGTTATACATTATACGTTGTACGTTATACGTTATATGTTTAACGTTATACGTTATACGTTGTACGTTATTCGTTATACGTTTAACGTTATACATTATACATTATACGTTATACGTTATACGTTATACGTTATACGTTATACGTTATACGTTATACTTTATACGTTATACGTTATACGTTATACGTTATACGTTATACGTTATACGTTATACGTTATACGTTATACGTTATACGTTATACGTTATACGTTATACGTTATACGTTATACGTTATACGTTATGCGTTATACGTTTAACGTTATACGTTATACATTATACGTTATACATTATACGTTATACGTTTAAACGTTATACGTTGTACGTTATAGGTTATACGTTTAACATTATACGTTATACGTTATACGTTATACATTATACGTTATACGTTAAACGTTTTACGTTATACGTTATACGTTATACGTTATACGTTATACGTTGTACGTTATACGTTATACGTTGTACGTTGTACGTTGTACGTTGTACGTTATACGTTATACGTTATACGTTATACGTTATACGTTATACGTTATACGTTATACGTTATACGTTATACGTTATACGTTATACGTTATACGTTATACGTTATACGTTATACGTTATACGTTATACGTTATACGTTATACGTTATACGTTATACGTTATACGTTATACGTTATACGTTATACGTTATACGTTATACGTTATACGTTATACGTTATACGTTATACGTTATACGTTATACGTTATACGTTATACGTTATACGTTATACGTTATACGTTTTACGTTATACGTTATACGTTATACGTTATACGTTATACGTTGTACGTTATACGTTATACGTTGTACGTTGTACGTTGTACGTTGTACGTTGTACGTTATACGTTATACGTTATACGTTATACGTTATACGTTATACGTTATACGTTATACGTTATACGTTATACGTTATACGTTATACGTTATACGTTATACGTTATACGTTATACGTTATACGTTATACGTTATACGTTATACGTTATACGTTACACGTTACACGTTATACGTTATACGTTATACGTTATACGTTATACGTTATACGTTATACGTTATACGTTATACGTTATACGTTATACGTTATACGTTATACGTTATACGTTATACGTTATACGTTATGCGTTATACGTTTAACGTTATACGTTATACATTATACGTTATACATTATACGTTATACGTTTAAACGTTATACGTTGTACGTTATAGGTTATACGTTTAACATTATACGTTATACGTTATACGTTATACGTTATACGTTATACATTATACGTTATACGTTAAACGTTTTACGTTATACGTTATACGTTATACGTTATACGTTGTACGTTATACGTTATACGTTATACGTTATACGTTATACGTTATACGTTATGCGTTATACGTTTAACGTTATACGTTATACATTATACGTTATACATTATACGTTATACGTTTAAACGTTATACGTTGTACGTTATAGGTTATACGTTTAACATTATACGTTATACGTTATACGTTATGCGTTATACGTTATACGTTATACATTATACGTTGTACGTTATACGTTATATGTTTAACGTTATACGTTATACGTTGTACGTTATTCGTTATACGTTTAACGTTATACATTATACATTATACGTTATACGTTATATGTTACACGTTATACGTTATACGTTATAAGTAAATACGTTATATGTTTAACGTTATACGTTATACGTTATACGTTATACGTTAAAAGTTATACGTTATACGTTATACGTTATACGTTATACGTTGTACGTTGTACGTTATACGTTGTACGTTGTACGTTATACGTTATATGTTTAACGTTATACGTTATACGTTGTACGTTATACGTTATACGTTAAACGTTATACGTTATACGTTATACGTTATACGTTATACGTTATACGTTATACGTTATACGTTATACGTTATACGTTATACGTTATACGTTATACGTTATACGTTATACGTTATACGTTATACGTTATACGTTATACGTTATAAGTTATACGTTATACGTTATACGTTATACGTTATACGTTATACGTTATACATTATACGTTATACGTTATACGTTATACGTTATACGTTATACGTTATACGTTATACGTTATACGTTATACGTTATACGTTATACGTTATACGTTATACGTTATACGTTATACGTTATACGTTATACGTTATACGTTATACGTTATACGTTATACGTTATACGTTATACGTTATACGTTATACGTTATACGTTATACGTTATACGTTATACGTTATACGTTATACGTTATACGTTATACGTTATACGTTATACGTTATACGTTATACGTTATACGTTATACGTTATACGTTATACGTTATACGTTATACGTTATACGTTATACGTTATACGTTATACGTTATACGTTATACGTTATACGTTATACGTTATACGTTATACGTTATACGTTATACGTTATACGTTATACGTTATACGTTATACGTTATACGTTATACGTTATACGTTATACGTTATACGTTATACGTTATACGTTATACGTTATACGTTATACGTTATACGTTATACGTTATACGTTATACGTTATACGTTATACGTTACACGTTACACGTTATACGTTATACGTTATACGTTATACGTTATACGTTATACGTTATACGTTATACGTTATACGTTATACGTTATACGTTATACGTTATACGTTATACGTTATACGTTATACGTTATACGTTATACGTTATACGTTATACGTTATACGTTATACGTTATACGTTATACGTTATACGTTATACGTTATACGTTATACGTTATACGTTATACGTTATACGTTATACGTTATACGTTATACGTTATACGTTATACGTTATACGTTATACGTTATACGTTATACGTTATACGTTATACGTTATACGTTATACGTTATACGTTATACGTTATACGTTATACGGTATACGTTATACGTTATACGTTATACGTTATACGTTATACGTTATACGTTATACGTTATACGTTATACGTTATACGTTATACGTTATACGTTATACGTTATACGTTATACGTTATACGTTATACGTTATACGTTATACGTTATACGTTATACGTTATACGTTATACGTTATACGTTATACGTTATACGTTATACGTTATACGTTATACGTTATACGTTATACGTTATACGTTATGCGTTATACGTTTAACGTTATACGTTATACATTATACGTTATACATTATACGTTATACGTTTAAACGTTATACGTTGTACGTTATAGGTTATACGTTTAACATTATACGTTATACGTTATACGTTATACGTTATACGTTATACGTTATACGTTATACGTTATACGTTATACGTTATACGTTATACGTTATACGTTATACGTTATACGTTATACGTTATACGTTATACGTTATACGTTATACGTTATACTTATACGTTATACGTTATACGTTATACGTTATACGTTATACGTTATACGTTATACGTTATACGTTATACGTTATACGTTATACGTTATACGTTATACGTTATACGTTATACGTTATACGTTATACGTTATACGTTATACGTTATACGTTACACGATGTACGTTATACGTTATACGTTATACGTTATACGTTATACGTTATACGTTATACGTTATACGTTATACGTTATACGTTAAACGTTATACGTTTAACATTATACGTTATACGTTATACGTTATACGTTATGCGTTATACGTTATACGTTATACATTATACGTTGTACGTTATACGTTATATGTTTAACGTTATACGTTATACGTTGTACGTTATTCGTTATACGTTTAACGTTATACATTATACATTATACGTTATACGTTATACGTTACACGTTATACGTTCTACGTTATAAGTAAATACGTTATATGTTTAACGTTATACGTTATACGTTATACGTTATACGTTATACGTTAAAAGTTATACGTTATACGTTATACGTTATACGTTATACGTTGTACGTTGTACGTTATACGTTGTACGTTGTACGTTATACGTTATACGTTATACGTTATACGTTATACGTTATACGTTATACGTTATACGTTATACGTTATACGTTATACGTTATACGTTATACGTTATACGTTATACGTTATACGTTATACGTTATGCGTTATACGTTTAACGTTATACGTTATACATTATACGTTACACGTTATACATTATACGTTATACGTTTAAACGTTATACGTTATACGTTATACGTTTAACATTATACGTTATACGTTATACGTTATACGTTATACGTTATACGTTGTACGTTGTACGTTATACGTTATACGTTATACGTTATACGTTATACGTTCTACGTTGTACGTTATACGTTATACGTTTAACATTATACGTTATACGTTATACGTTATACGTTATACGTTATACGTTGTACGTTGTACGTTATACGTTATACGTTATACGTTATACGTTATACGTTCTACGTTGTACGTTATACGTTATACGTTGTACGTTGTACGTTGTACGTTATACGTTATACGTTATACGTTATACGTTATACGTTATGCGTTATACGTTTAACGTTATACGTTATACATTATACGTTATACATTATACGTTATACGTTTAAACGTTATACGTTGTACGTTATAGGTTATACGTTTAACATTATACGTTATACGTTATACGTTATGCGTTATACGTTATACGTTATACATTATACGTTGTACGTTATACGTTATATGTTTAACGTTATACGTTATACGTTGTACGTTATTCGTTATACGTTTAACGTTATACATTATACATTATACGTTATACGTTATATGTTACACGTTATACGTTATACGTTATAAGTAAATACGTTATATGTTTAACGTTATACGTTATACGTTATACGTTATACGTTAAAAGTTATACGTTATACGTTATACGTTATACGTTATACGTTGTACGTTGTACGTTATACGTTGTACGTTGTACGTTATACGTTATATGTTTAACGTTATACGTTATACGTTGTACGTTATACGTTATACGTTAAACGTTATACGTTATACGTTATACGTTATACGTTATACGTTATACGTTATACGTTATACGTTATACGTTATACGTTATACGTTATACGTTATACGTTATACATTATACGTTATACGTTATACGTTATACGTTATGCGTTATACGTTTAACGTTATACGTTATACATTATACGTTATACATTATACGTTATACGTTTAAACGTTATACGTTGTACGTTATAGGTTATACGTTTAACATTATACGTTATACGTTATACGTTATACGTTATACGTTATACGTTATACATTATACGTTATACGTTAAACGTTTTACGTTATACGTTATACGTTATACGTTATACGTTATACGTTGTACGTTATACGTTATACGTTGTACGTTGTACGTTGTACGTTGTACGTTGTACGTTATACGTTATACGTTATACGTTATACGTTATACGTTATACGTTATACGTTGTACGTTCTACGTTATACGTTGTACGTTGTACGTTGTACGTTGTACGTTATACGTTATACGTTATACGTTATACGTTATACGTTATACGTTATACGTTATACGTTATACGTTATACGTTATACGTTATACTTTATACGTTATACGTTATACGTTATACGTTATACGTTATACGTTATACGTTATACGTTATACGTTATACGTTATACGTTATACGTTATGCGTTATACGTTTAACGTTATACGTTATACATTATACGTTATACATTATACGTTATACGTTTAAACGTTATACGTTGTACGTTATAGGTTATACGTTTAACATTATACGTTATACGTTATACGTTATACGTTATACGTTATACATTATACGTTATACGTTAAACGTTTTACGTTATACGTTATACGTTATACGTTATACGTTGTACGTTATACGTTATACGTTATACGTTATACGTTATACGTTATACGTTATGCGTTATACGTTTAACGTTATACGTTATACATTATACGTTATACATTATACGTTATACGTTTAAACGTTATACGTTGTACGTTATAGGTTATACGTTTAACATTATACGTTATACGTTATACGTTATGCGTTATACGTTATACGTTATACATTATACGTTGTACGTTATACGTTATATGTTTAACGTTATACGTTATACGTTGTACGTTATTCGTTATACGTTTAACGTTATACATTATACATTATACGTTATACGTTATATGTTACACGTTATACGTTATACGTTATAAGTAAATACGTTATATGTTTAACGTTATACGTTATACGTTATACGTTATACGTTAAAAGTTATACGTTATACGTTATACGTTATACGTTATACGTTGTACGTTGTACGTTATACGTTGTACGTTGTACGTTATACGTTATATGTTTAACGTTATACGTTATACGTTGTACGTTATACGTTATACGTTATACGTTAAACGTTATACGTTATACGTTATACGTTATACGTTATACGTTATACGTTATACGTTATACGTTATACGTTATACGTTATACGTTATACGTTATACGTTATACGTTATACGTTATACGTTATACGTTATACGTTATACGTTATACGTTATACGTTATACGTTATACGTTATACGTTATACGTTATACGTTATACGTTATACGTTATACGTTATACGTTATACGTTATACGTTATACGTTATACGTTATACGTTATACGTTATACGTTATACGTTATACGTTATACGTTATACGTTATACGTTATACGTTATACGTTATACGTTATACGTTATACGTTATACGTTATACGTTATACGTTATACGTTATACGTTATACGTTATACGTTATACGTTATACGTTATACGTTATACGTTATACGTTATACGTTATACGTTATACGTTATACGTTATACGTTATACGTTATACGTTATACGTTATACGTTATACGTTATACGTTATACGTTATACGTTATACGTTATACGTTATACGTTATACGTTATACGTTATACGTTATACGTTATACGTTATACGTTATACGTTATACGTTATACGTTATACGTTATACGTTATACGTTATAAGTTATACGTTATACGTTATACGTTATACGTTATACGTTATACATTATACGTTATACGTTATACGTTATACGTTATACGTTATACGTTATACGTTATACGTTATACGTTATACGTTATACGTTATACGTTATACGTTATACGTTATACGTTATACGTTATACGTTATACGTTATACGTTATACGTTATACGTTATACGTTATACGTTATACGTTATACGTTATACGTTAAACGTTTTACGTTATACGTTATACGTTATACGTTATACGTTATACGTTATACGTTATACGTTATACGTTATACGTTATACGTTATCAGTTATACGTTATACGTTATACGTTATACGTTATACGTTATACGTTATACGTTGTACGTTATACGTTATACGTTGTACGTTGTACGTTGTACGTTGTACGTTGTACGTTATACGTTATACGTTATACGTTATACGTTATACGTTATACGTTATACGTTATACGTTATACGTTATACGTTATACGTTATACGTTATAAGTTATACGTTATACGTTTTACGTTATACGTTATACGTTATACGTTATACGTTATACGTTATACGTTATACGTTATACGTTATGCGTTATACGTTATACGTTATACGTTATACGTTATACGTTATACGTTATACGTTATACGTTATACGTTATACGTTGTACGTTATACGTTATACGTTGTACGTTGTACGTTGTACGTTGTACGTTATACGTTATACGTTATACGTTATACGTTATACGTTATACGTTATACGTTATACGTTATACGTTATACGTTATACATTATACGTTATACGTTTAAACGTTATACGTTGTACGTTATAGGTTATACGTTTAACATTATACGTTATACGTTATACGTTATGCGTTATACGTTATACGTTATACATTATACGTTGTACGTTATACGTTATATGTTTAACGTTATACGTTATACGTTGTACGTTATTCGTTATACGTTTAACGTTATACATTATACATTATACGTTATACGTTATACGTTATACGTTATACGTTATACGTTATACGTTATACTTTATACGTTATACGTTATACGTTATACGTTATACGTTATACGTTATACGTTATACGTTATACGTTATACGTTATACGTTATACGTTATACGTTATACGTTATACGTTATACGTTATACGTTATGCGTTATACGTTTAACGTTATACGTTATACATTATACGTTATACATTATACGTTATACGTTTAAACGTTATACGTTGTACGTTATAGGTTATACGTTTAACATTATACGTTATACGTTATACGTTATACATTATACGTTATACGTTAAACGTTTTACGTTATACGTTATACGTTATACGTTATACGTTATACGTTGTACGTTATACGTTATACGTTGTACGTTGTACGTTGTACGTTGTACGTTATACGTTATACGTTATACGTTATACGTTATACGTTATACGTTATACGTTATACGTTATACGTTATACGTTATACGTTATACGTTATACGTTATACGTTATACGTTATACGTTATACGTTATACGTTATACGTTATACGTTATACGTTATACGTTATACGTTATACGTTATACGTTATACGTTATACGTTATACGTTATACGTTATACGTTATACGTTATACGTTATACGTTATACGTTATACGTTATACGTTATACGTTATACGTTATACGTTATACGTTATACGTTATACGTTATACGTTATACGTTATACGTTATACGTTATACGTTATACGTTATACGTTATACGTTATACGTTATACGTTATACGTTATACGTTATACGTTATACGTTATACGTTATACGTTATACGTTATACGTTATACGTTATACGTTATACGTTATACGTTATACGTTATACGTTATACGTTATACGTTATACGTTATACGTTATACGTTATACGTTACACGTTACACGTTATACGTTATACGTTATACGTTATACGTTATACGTTATACGTTATACGTTATACGTTATACGTTATACGTTATACGTTATACGTTATACGTTATACGTTATACGTTATACGTTATACGTTATACGTTATACGTTATACGTTATACGTTATACGTTATACGTTATACGTTATACGTTATACGTTATACGTTATACGTTATACGTTATACGTTATACGTTATACGTTATACGTTATACGTTATACGTTATACGTTATACGTTATACGTTATACGTTATACGTTATACGTTATACGTTATACGTTATACGTTATACGTTATACGGTATACGTTATACGTTATACGTTATACGTTATACGTTATACGTTATACGTTATACGTTATACGTTATACGTTATACGTTATACGTTATACGTTATACGTTATACGTTATACGTTATACGTTATACGTTATACGTTATACGTTATACGTTATACGTTATACGTTATACGTTATACGTTATACGTTATACGTTATACGTTATACGTTATACGTTATACGTTATGCGTTATACGTTTAACGTTATACGTTATACATTATACGTTATACATTATACGTTATACGTTTAAACGTTATACGTTGTACGTTATAGGTTATACGTTTAACATTATACGTTATACGTTATACGTTATACATTATACGTTATACGTTAAACGTTTTACGTTATACGTTATACGTTATACGTTATACGTTATACGTTGTACGTTATACGTTATACGTTATACGTTATACGTTATACGTTATACGTTATACGTTATACGTTATACGTTATACGTTATACGTTATACGTTATACGTTATACGTTATACGTTATACGTTATACGTTATACGTTATACGTTATACGTTATACGTTATACGTTATACGTTATACGTTATACGTTATACGTTATACGTTATACGTTATACGTTATACGTTATACGTTATACGTTATACGTTATACGTTATACGTTATACGTTATACGTTATACGTTATACGTTATACGTTATACGTTATACGTTATACGTTATACGTTATACGTTATACGTTATACGTTATACGTTATACGTTATACGTTATACGTTATACGTTATACGTTATACGTTATACGTTATACGTTATACGTTATACGTTATACGTTATACGTTATACGTTATACGTTATACGTTATACGTTATACGTTATACGTTATACGTTATACGTTATACGTTATACGTTATACGTTATACGTTATACGTTATACGTTATACGTTATACGTTATACGTTATACGTTATACGTTATACGTTATACGTTATACGTTATACGTTATACGTTATACGTTATACGTTATACGTTATACGTTATACGTTATACGTTATACGTTATACGTTATACGTTATACGTTATACGTTATACGTTATACGTTATACGTTATACGTTATACGTTATACGTTATACGTTATACGTTATACGTTATACGTTATACGTTATACGTTATACGTTATACGTTATACGTTATACGTTATACGTTATACGTTATACGTTATACGTTATACGTTATACGTTATACGTTATACGTTATACGTTATACGTTATACGTTATACGTTATACGTTATACGTTATACGTTATACGTTATACGTTATACGTTATACGTTATACGTTATACGTTATACGTTATACGTTATACGTTATACGTTATACGTTATACGTTATACGTTATACGTTATACGTTATACGTTATACGTTATACGTTATACGTTATACGTTATACGTTATACGTTATACGTTATACGTTATACGTTATACGTTATACGTTATACGTTATACGTTATACGTTATACGTTATACGTTATACGTTATACGTTATACGTTATACGTTATACGTTATACGTTATACGTTATACGTTATACGTTATACGTTATACGTTATACGTTATACGTTATACGTTATACGTTATACGTTATACGTTATACGTTATACGTTATACGTTATACGTTATACGTTATACGTTATACGTTATACGTTATACGTTATACGTTATACGTTATACGTTATACGTTATACGTTAAACGTTTTACGTTATACGTTATACGTTATACGTTATACGTTATACGTTATACGTTATACGTTATACGTTATACGTTATACGTTATACGTTATACGTTATACGTTATACGTTATACGTTATACGTTATACGTTATACGTTATACGTTGTACGTTGTACGTTGTACGTTGTACGTTATACGTTGTACGTTGTACGTTATACGTTATACGTTATACGTTATACGTTATACGTTATACGTTATACGTTATACGTTATACGTTATACGTTATACGTTATACGTTATACGTTATACGTTATACGTTATACGTTATACGTTATACGTTATACGTTATACGTTATACGTTATACGTTATACGTTATACGTTATACGTTATACGTTATACGTTATACGTTATACGTTATGCGTTATACGTTTAACGTTATACGTTATACATTATACGTTATACATTATACGTTATACGTTTAAACGTTATACGTTGTACGTTATAGGTTATACGTTTAACATTATACGTTATACGTTATACGTTATGCGTTATACGTTATACGTTATACATTATACGTTGTACGTTATACGTTATATGTTTAACGTTATACGTTATACGTTGTACGTTATTCGTTATACGTTTAACGTTATACGTTATACGTTATAAGTTATACGTTATACGTTATACGTTATACGTTATACGTTATACGTTTAACAGTATACGTTATACGTTATAAGTAAATACGTTATATGTTTAACGTTATACGTTATACGTTATACGTTAAAAGTTATACGTTATACGTTATACGTTATACGTTATACGTTATACGTTATACGTTATACGTTATACGTTATACGTTATACGTTATACGTTGTACGTTATACGTTATACGTTGTACGTTGTACGTTGTACGTTGTACGTTATACGTTATACGTTATACGTTATACGTTATACGTTATACGTTATACGTTATACGTTATACGTTATACGTTATACGTTATACGTTATACGTTATACGTTATACGTTATACGTTATACGTTATACGTTATACGTTATACGTTATACGTTATACGTTATACGTTATACGTTATACGTTATACGTTATACGTTATGCGTTATACGTTTAACGTTATACGTTATACATTATACGTTATACATTATACGTTATACGTTTAAACGTTATACGTTGTACGTTATAGGTTATACGTTTAACATTATACGTTATACGTTATACGTTATGCGTTATACGTTATACGTTATACATTATACGTTGTACGTTATACGTTATATGTTTAACGTTATACGTTATACGTTGTACGTTATTCGTTATACGTTTAACGTTATACATTATACATTATACATTATACGTTATACGTTATATGTTACACGTTATACGTTATACGTTATAAGTAAATACGTTATATGTTTAACGTTATACGTTATACGTTAAAAGTTATACGTTATACGTTATACGTTATACGTTATACGTTATACGTTTAACAGTATACGTTATACGTTATAAGTAAATACGTTATATGTTTAACGTTATACGTTATACGTTATACGTTAAAAGTTATACGTTATACGTTATACGTTATACGTTATACGTTATACGTTTAACAGTATACGTTATACGTTATAAGTAATTACGTTATATGTTTAACGTTATACGTTATACGTTATACGTTAAAAGTTATACGTTATACGTTATACGTTATACGTTATACGTTATACGTTATACGTTATACGTTATACGTTATACGTTATACGTTATACGTTATACGTTATACGTTATACGTTATACGTTATACGTTATACGTTATACGTTATACGTTATACGTTATACGTTATACGTTATACGTTATACGTTATACGTTATACGTTGTACGTTATACGTTGTACGTTGTACGTTGTACGTTGTACGTTGTACGTTATACGTTATACGTTATACGTTATACGTTATACGTTATACGTTATACGTTATACGTTATACGTTATACGTTATACGTTATACGTTATACGTTATACGTTATACGTTATACGTTATACGTTATACGTTATACGTTATACGTTATACGTTATACGTTATACGTTATACGTTATACGTTATACGTTATACGTTATACGTTATACGTTATACGTTATACGTTATACGTTATACGTTATACGTTATGCGTTATACGTTTAACGTTATACGTTATACATTATACGTTATACATTATACGTTATACGTTTAAACGTTATACGTTGTACGTTATAGGTTATACGTTTAACATTATACGTTATACGTTATACGTTATGCGTTATACGTTATACGTTATACATTATACGTTGTACGTTATACGTTATATGTTTAACGTTATACGTTATACGTTGTACGTTATTCGTTATACGTTTAACGTTATACATTATACATTATACATTATACGTTATACGTTATATGTTACACGTTATACGTTATACGTTATAAGTAAATACGTTATATGTTTAACGTTATACGTTATACGTTAAAAGTTATACGTTATACGTTATACGTTATACGTTATACGTTATACGTTTAACAGTATACGTTATACGTTATAAGTAAATACGTTATATGTTTAACGTTATACGTTATACGTTATACGTTAAAAGTTATACGTTATACGTTATACGTTATACGTTATACGTTATACGTTATACGTTATACGTTTAACAGTATACGTTATACGTTATAAGTAAATACGTTATATGTTTAACGTTATACGTTATACGTTATACGTTATACGTAATACGTTATACGTTATACGTTATACGTTATACGTTATACGTTTAACATTATACGTTATACGTTATACGTTATACGTTATACGTTATACGTTGTACGTTGTACGTTATACGTTATACGTTATACGTTATACGTTATACGTTATACGTTATACGTTGTACGTTATACGTTATACGTTATACGTTATACGTTATACGTTATACGTTATACGTTATACGTTATACGTTATACGTTATACGTTATACGTTATACGTTATATGTTTAACGTTATACGTTATACGTTGTACGTTATACGTTATACGTTATACGTTATACGTTACACGATGTACGTTATACGTTATACGTTATACGTTATACGTTATACGTTATACGTTATACGTTAAACGTTATACGTTTAACATTATACGTTATACGTTATACGTTATACGTTATGCGTTATACGTTATACGTTATACATTATACGTTGTACGTTATACGTTATATGTTTAACGTTATACGTTATACGTTGTACGTTATTCGTTATACGTTTAACGTTATACATTATACATTATACGTTATACGTTATACGTTACACGTTATACGTTCTACGTTATAAGTAAATACGTTATATGTTTAACGTTATACGTTATACGTTATACGTTATACGTTATACGTTAAAAGTTATACGTTATACGTTATACGTTATACGTTATACGTTGTACGTTGTACGTTATACGTTGTACGTTGTACGTTATACGTTATACGTTATACGTTATACGTTATACGTTATACGTTATACGTTATACGTTATACGTTATACGTTATACGTTATACGTTATACGTTATACGTTATACGTTATGCGTTATACGTTTAACGTTATACGTTATACATTATACGTTACACGTTATACATTATACGTTATACGTTTAAACGTTTTACGTTGTACGTTATAAGTTATACGTTTAACATTATACGTTATACGTTATACGTTATGCGTTATACGTTATACGTTATACATTATACGTTGTACGTTATACGTTATATGTTTAACGTTATACGTTATACGTTGTACGTTATTCGTTATACGTTTAACGTTATACATTATACGTTATACGTTATACGTTATACGTTATACGTTATACGTTATACGTTATACGTTATACGTTATACGTTATACGTTATACGTTATACGTTATACGTTATACGTTATACGTTATACGTTATACGTTATACGTTATACGTTATACGTTATGCGTTATACGTTTAACGTTATACGTTATACATTATACGTTATACATTATACGTTATACGTTTAAACGTTATACGTTGTACGTTATAGGTTATACGTTTAACATTATACGTTATACGTTATACGTTATGCGTTATACGTTATACGTTATACATTATACGTTGTACGTTATACGTTATATGTTTAACGTTATACGTTATACGTTGTACGTTATTCGTTATACGTTTAACGTTATACATTATACATTATACATTATACGTTATACGTTATATGTTACACGTTATACGTTATACGTTATAAGTAAATACGTTATATGTTTAACGTTATACGTTATACGTTAAAAGTTATACGTTATACGTTATACGTTATACGTTATACGTTATACGTTTAACAGTATACGTTATACGTTATAAGTAAATACGTTATATGTTTAACGTTATACGTTATACGTTATACGTTAAAAGTTATACGTTATACGTTATACGTTATACGTTATACGTTATACGTTATACGTTATACGTTTAACAGTATACGTTATACGTTATAAGTAAATACGTTATATGTTTAACGTTATACGTTATACGTTATACGTTATACGTAATACGTTATACGTTATACGTTATACGTTATACGTTATACGTTATACGTTATACGTTATACGTTATACGTTATACGTTATACGTTATACGTTATACGTTATACGTTATACGTTATACGTTATACGTTATACGTTATACGTTATACGTTATACGTTATACGTTATACGTTATACGTTATACGTTATACGTTATACGTTATACGTTATACGTTATGCGTTATACGTTTAACGTTATACGTTATACATTATACGTTATACATTATACGTTATACGTTTAAACGTTATACGTTGTACGTTATAGGTTATACGTTTAACATTATACGTTATACGTTATACGTTATGCGTTATACGTTATACGTTATACATTATACGTTGTACGTTATACGTTATATGTTTAACGTTATACGTTATACGTTGTACGTTATTCGTTATACGTTTAACGTTATACGTTATACGTTATACGTTATACGTTATACGTTATACGTTATACGTTATACGTTATACGTTTAACAGTATACGTTATACGTTATAAGTAAATACGTTATATGTTTAACGTTATACGTTATACGTTATACGTTAAAAGTTATACGTTATACGTTATACGTTATACGTTATACGTTATACGTTATACGTTATACGTTATACGTTATACGTTATACGTTGTACGTTATACGTTATACGTTGTACGTTGTACGTTGTACGTTGTACGTTATACGTTATACGTTATACGTTATACGTTATACGTTATACGTTATACGTTATACGTTATACGTTATACGTTATACGTTATACGTTATACGTTATACGTTATACGTTATACGTTATACGTTATACGTTATACGTTATACGTTATACGTTATATGTTACACGTTATACGTTATACGTTTAACGTTATACGTTATACATTATACGTTATACATTATACGTTATACGTTTAAACGTTATACGTTGTACGTTATAGGTTATACGTTTAACATTATACGTTATACGTTATACGTTATGCGTTATACGTTATACGTTATACATTATACGTTGTACGTTATACGTTATATGTTTAACGTTATACGTTATACGTTGTACGTTATTCGTTATACGTTTAACGTTATACATTATACATTATACATTATACGTTATACGTTATATGTTACACGTTATACGTTATACGTTATAAGTAAATACGTTATATGTTTAACGTTATACGTTATACGTTAAAAGTTATACGTTATACGTTATACGTTATACGTTATACGTTATACGTTTAACAGTATACGTTATACGTTATAAGTAAATACGTTATATGTTTAACGTTATACGTTATACGTTATACGTTAAAAGTTATACGTTATACGTTATACGTTATACGTTATACGTTATACGTTTAACAGTATACGTTATACGTTATAAGTAAATACGTTATATGTTTAACGTTATACGTTATACGTTATACGTTAAAAGTTATACGTTATACGTTATACGTTATACGTTATACGTTATACGTTATACGTTATACGTTATACGTTATACGTTATACGTTATACGTTATACGTTATACGTTATACGTTATACGTTATACGTTATACGTTATACGTTATACGTTATACGTTATACGTTATACGTTATACGTTATACGTTATACGTTATACGTTGTACGTTATACGTTGTACGTTGTACGTTGTACGTTGTACGTTGTACGTTATACGTTATACGTTATACGTTATACGTTATACGTTATACGTTATACGTTATACGTTATACGTTATACGTTATACGTTATACGTTATACGTTATACGTTATACGTTATACGTTATACGTTATACGTTATACGTTATACGTTATACGTTATACGTTATACGTTATACGTTATACGTTATACGTTATACGTTATACGTTATACGTTATACGTTATACGTTATACGTTATGCGTTATACGTTTAACGTTATACGTTATACGTTATACGTTATACATTATACGTTATACGTTTAAACGTTATACGTTGTACGTTATAGGTTATACGTTTAACATTATACGTTATACGTTATACGTTATGCGTTATACGTTATACGTTATACATTATACGTTGTACGTTATACGTTATATGTTTAACGTTATACGTTATACGTTGTACGTTATTCGTTATACGTTTAACGTTATACATTATACATTATACATTATACGTTATACGTTATATGTTACACGTTATACGTTATACGTTATAAGTAAATACGTTATATGTTTAACGTTATACGTTATACGTTAAAAGTTATACGTTATACGTTATACGTTATACGTTATACGTTATACGTTATACGTTTAACAGTATACGTTATACGTTATAAGTAAATACGTTATATGTTTAACGTTATACGTTATACGTTATACGTTAAAAGTTATACGTTATACGTTATACGTTATACGTTATACGTTATACGTTATACGTTATACGTTATACGTTATACGTTATACGTTATACGTTATACGTTATACGTTATACGTTATACGTTATACGTTATACGTTATACGTTGTACGTTATACGTTGTACGTTGTACGTTGTACGTTGTACGTTGTACGTTGTACGTTATACGTTATACGTTATACGTTATACGTTATACGTTATACGTTATACGTTATACGTTATACGTTATACGTTATACGTTATACGTTATACGTTATACGTTATACGTTATACGTTATACGTTATACGTTATACTTTATACGTTATACGTTATACGTTATACGTTATACGTTATACGTTATACGTTATACGTTATACGTTATACGTTATACGTTATACGTTATACGTTATGCGTTATACGTTTAACGTTATACGTTATACATTATACGTTATACATTATACGTTATACGTTTAAACGTTATACGTTGTACGTTATAGGTTATACGTTTAACATTATACGTTATACGTTATACGTTATGCGTTATACGTTATACGTTATACATTATACGTTGTACGTTATACGTTATATGTTTAACGTTATACGTTATACGTTGTACGTTATTCGTTATACGTTTAACGTTATACATTATACATTATACATTATACGTTATACGTTATATGTTACACGTTATACGTTATACGTTATAAGTAAATACGTTATATGTTTAACGTTATACGTTATACGTTAAAAGTTATACGTTATACGTTATACGTTATACGTTATACGTTATACGTTATACGTTTAACAGTATACGTTATACGTTATAAGTAAATACGTTATATGTTTAACGTTATACGTTATACGTTATACGTTAAAAGTTATACGTTATACGTTATACGTTATACGTTATACGTTATACGTTATACGTTATACGTTTAACAGTATACGTTATACGTTATAAGTAAATACGTTATATGTTTAACGTTATACGTTATACGTTATACGTTATACGTAATACGTTATACGTTATACGTTATACGTTATACGTTATACGTTTAACATTATACGTTATACGTTATACGTTATACGTTATACGTTATACGTTGTACGTTGTACGTTATACGTTATACGTTATACGTTATACGTTATACGTTATACGTTATACGTTATACGTTATACGTTGTACGTTATACGTTATACGTTATACGTTATACGTTATACGTTATACGTTATACGTTATACGTTATACGTTATACGTTATACGTTATACGTTATACGTTATATGTTTAACGTTATACGTTATACGTTGTACGTTATACGTTATACGTTATACGTTATACGTTACACGATGTACGTTATACGTTATACGTTATACGTTATACGTTATACGTTATACGTTATACGTTAAACGTTATACGTTTAACATTATACGTTATACGTTATACGTTATACGTTATGCGTTATACGTTATACGTTATACATTATACGTTGTACGTTATACGTTATATGTTTAACGTTATACGTTATACGTTGTACGTTATTCGTTATACGTTTAACGTTATACATTATACATTATACGTTATACGTTATACGTTACACGTTATACGTTCTACGTTATAAGTAAATACGTTATATGTTTAACGTTATACGTTATACGTTATACGTTATACGTTATACGTTAAAAGTTATACGTTATACGTTATACGTTATACGTTATACGTTGTACGTTGTACGTTATACGTTGTACGTTGTACGTTATACGTTATACGTTATACGTTATACGTTATACGTTATACGTTATACGTTATACGTTATACGTTATACGTTATACGTTATACGTTATACGTTATACGTTATGCGTTATACGTTTAACGTTATACGTTATACATTATACGTTACACGTTATACATTATACGTTATACGTTTAAACGTTTTACGTTGTACGTTATAAGTTATACGTTTAACATTATACGTTATACGTTATACGTTATGCGTTATACGTTATACGTTATACATTATACGTTGTACGTTATACGTTATATGTTTAACGTTATACGTTATACGTTGTACGTTATTCGTTATACGTTTAACGTTATACATTATACATTATACGTTATACGTTATACGTTATACGTTATACGTTATACGTTATACGTTATACGTTATACGTTATACGTTATACGTTATACGTTATACGTTATACGTTATACGTTATACGTTATACGTTATACGTTATACGTTATACGTTATACGTTATACGTTATACGTTATACGTTATACGTTATACGTTATACGTTATACGTTATACGTTATACGTTATACGTTATACGTTATACGTTATACGTTATACGTTATACGTTATACGTTATCCGTTATACGTTATACGTTATACGTTGTACGTTGTACGTTATACGTTATACATTATACGTTATACGTTATACGTTATATGTTTATCGTTATACGTTATACGTTATACGTTATACGTTATACGTTACACGATGTACGTTATACGTTATACATTATACGTTATACGTTATACGTTATACGTTATACGTTATACGTTATACGTTATACGTTATACGTTATACGTTATACGTTATACGTTATACGTTATACGTTATATGTTTAACGGTATACGTTATACGTTGTACGTTATACGTTATACGTTATACGTTATACGTTACACGATGTACGTTATACGTTATACGTTATACGTTATACGTTATATGTTTAACGGTATACGTTATACGTTGTACGTTATACGTTATACGTTATACGTTATACGTTACACGATGTACGTTATACGTTATACGTTATACGTTATACGTTATACGTTATACGTTAAACGTTATACGTTATACGTTATACGTTATACGTTATACGTTATACGTTATACGTTATACGTTATACGTTATACGTTATACGTTATACGTTATACGTTATACGTTATACGTTATACGTTATACGTTATACGTTATACGTTATACGTTATACGTTATACGTTATACGTTATACGTTATACGTTATACGTTATACGTTGTACGTTATACGTTATACGTTATACGTTATAAGTTATACGTTATACGTTATACGTTGTATGTTGTACGTTATACGTTATACATTATACGTTATACGTTATACGATATATGTTTATCGTTATACGTTATACGTTATACGTTATACGTTATACGTTACACGATGTACGTTATACGTTATACATTATACGTTATACGTTATACGTTATACGTTATACGTTATACGTTATACGTTATACGTTATACGTTATACGTTATACGTTATACGTTATACGTTATACGTTATACGTTATACGTTATACGTTATACGTTATACGTTATACGTTATATGTTTAACGGTATACGTTATACGTTGTACGTTATACGTTATACGTTATACGTTATACGTTACACGATGTACGTTATACGTTATACGTTATACGTTATACGTTATATGTTTAACGGTATACGTTATACGTTGTACGTTATACGTTATACGTTGTACGTTATACGTTATACGTTATACGTTATACGTTACACGATGTACGTTATACGTTATACGTTATACGTTATACGTTATACGTTATACGTTATACGTTAAACGTTATACGTTATACGTTATACGTTATACGTTATACGTTATACGTTATACGTTATACGTTATACGTTATACGTTATACGTTATACGTTATACGTTATACGTTATACGTTATACGTTATACGTTATACGTTATACGTTATACGTTATACGTTATACGTTATACGTTATACGTTATACGTTATACGTTATACGTTTAACAGTATACGTTATACGTTATAAGTAAATACGTTATATGTTTAACGTTATACGTTATACGTTATACGTTAAAAGTTATACGTTATACGTTATACGTTATACGTTATACGTTATACGTTATACGTTATACGTTATACGTTATACGTTATACGTTATACGTTTAACAGTATACGTTATACGTTATAAGTAAATACGTTATATGTTTAACGTTATACGTTATACGTTATACGTTATACGTAATACGTTATACGTTATACGTTATACGTTATACGTTATACGTTATACGTTATACGTTATACGTTTAACATTATACGTTATACGTTATACGTTATACGTTATACGTTATACGTTATACGTTATACGTTATACGTTATACGTTATACGTTATACGTTATACGTTATACGTTATACGTTATACGTTATACGTTATACGTTATACGTTATACGTTATACGTTATACGTTATACGTTATACGTTATACGTTATACGTTATACGTTATACGTTATACGTTATACGTTATACGTTATACGTTATACGTTATACGTTATACGTTATACGTTATACGTTATACGTTGTACGTTATACGTTGTACGTTATACGTTGTACGTTGTACGTTGTACGTTGTACGTTGTACGTTGTACGTTGTACGTTGTACGTTATACGTTATACGTTATACGTTATACGTTATACGTTATACGTTATACGTTATACGTTATACGTTATACGTTATACGTTATACGTTATACGTTATACGTTATACGTTATACGTTATACGTTATACGTTATACGTTATACGTTATACGTTATACGTTATACGTTATACGTTATACGTTATACGTTGTACGTTATACGTTGTACGTTGTACGTTGTACGTTGTACGTTGTACGTTGTACGTTGTACGTTGTACGTTATACGTTATACGTTATACGTTATACGTTATACGTTATACGTTATACGTTATACGTTATACGTTATACGTTATACGTTATACGTTATACGTTATACGTTATACGTTATACGTTATACGTTATACGTTATACGTTATACGTTATACGTTATACGTTATACGTTATACGTTATACGTTATACGTTATACGTTATACGTTATACGTTATACGTTATACGTTATACGTTATACGTTATACGTTATACGTTATACGTTATGCGTTATACGTTTAACGTTATACGTTTAACGTTATACGTTATACATTATACGTTATACATTATACGTTATACGTTTAAACGTTATACGTTGTACGTTATAGGTTATACGTTTAACATTATACGTTATACGTTATACGTTATGCGTTATACGTTATACGTTATACATTATACGTTGTACGTTATACGTTATATGTTTAACGTTACACGTTATACGTTGTACGTTATTCGTTATACGTTTAACGTTATACATTATACATTATACATTATACGTTATACGTTATATGTTACACGTTATACGTTATACGTTATAAGTAAATACGTTATATGTTTAACGTTATACGTTATACGTTAAAAGTTATACGTTATACGTTATACGTTATACGTTATACGTTATACGTTTAACAGTATACGTTATACGTTATAAGTAAATACGTTATATGTTTAACGTTATACGTTATACGTTATACGTTAAAAGTTATACGTTATACGTTATACGTTATACGTTATACGTTATACGTTTAACAGTATACGTTATACGTTATAAGTAAATACGTTATATGTTTAATGTTATACGTTATACGTTATACGTTAAAAGTTATACGTTATACGTTATACGTTATACGTTATACGTTATACGTTATACGTTATACGTTATACGTTATACGTTATACGTTATACGTTATACGTTATACGTTATACGTTATACGTTATACGTTATACGTTATACGTTATACGTTATACGTTATACGTTATACGTTATACGTTATACGTTATACGTTATACGTTGTACGTTATACGTTGTACGTTGTACGTTGTACGTTGTACGTTGTACGTTATACGTTATACGTTATACGTTATACGTTATACGTTATACGTTATACGTTATACGTTATACGTTATACGTTATACGTTATACGTTATACGTTATACGTTATACGTTATACGTTATACGTTATACGTTATACGTTATACGTTATACGTTATACGTTATACGTTATACGTTATACGTTATACGTTATACGTTATACGTTATACGTTATACGTTATACGTTATACGTTATACGTTATACGTTATGCGTTATACGTTTAACGTTATACGTTATACATTATACGTTATACATTATACGTTATACGTTTAAACGTTATACGTTGTACGTTATAGGTTATACGTTTAACATTATACGTTATACGTTATACGTTATGCGTTATACGTTATACGTTATACATTATACGTTGTACGTTATACGTTATATGTTTAACGTTATACGTTATACGTTGTACGTTATTCGTTATACGTTTAACGTTATACATTATACATTATACATTATACGTTATACGTTATATGTTACACGTTATACGTTATACGTTATAAGTAAATACGTTATATGTTTAACGTTATACGTTATACGTTAAAAGTTATACGTTATACGTTATACGTTATACGTTATACGTTATACGTTATACGTTTAACAGTATACGTTATACGTTATAAGTAAATACGTTATATGTTTAACGTTATACGTTATACGTTATACGTTAAAAGTTATACGTTATACGTTATACGTTATACGTTATACGTTATACGTTATACGTTTAACAGTATACGTTATACGTTATAAGTAAATACGTTATATGTTTAACGTTATACGTTATACGTTATACGTTATACGTAATACGTTATACGTTATACGTTATACGTTATACGTTATACGTTTAACATTATACGTTATACGTTATACGTTATACGTTATACGTTATACGTTGTACGTTGTACGTTATACGTTATACGTTATACGTTATACGTTATACGTTATACGTTATACGTTATACGTTATACGTTATACGTTATACGTTATACGTTATACGTTATACGTTATACGTTATACGTTATACGTTATACGTTATACGTTATACGTTATACGTTATACGTTATATGTTTAACGTTATACGTTATACGTTGTACGTTATACGTTATACGTTATACGTTATACGTTACACGATGTACGTTATACGTTATACGTTATACGTTATACGTTATACGTTATACGTTATACGTTAAACGTTATACGTTTAACATTATACGTTATACGTTATACGTTATACGTTATGCGTTATACGTTATACGTTATACATTATACGTTGTACGTTATACGTTATATGTTTAACGTTATACGTTATACGTTGTACGTTATTCGTTATACGTTTAACGTTATACATTATACATTATACGTTATACGTTATACGTTACACGTTATACGTTCTACGTTATAAGTAAATACGTTATATGTTTAACGTTATACGTTATACGTTATACGTTATACGTTATACGTTAAAAGTTATACGTTATACGTTATACGTTATACGTTATACGTTGTACGTTGTACGTTATACGTTGTACGTTGTACGTTATACGTTATACGTTATACGTTATACGTTATACGTTATACGTTATACGTTATACGTTATACGTTATACGTTATACGTTATACGTTATGCGTTATACGTTTAACGTTATACGTTATACATTATACGTTACACGTTATACATTATACGTTATACGTTTAAACGTTTTACGTTGTACGTTATAAGTTATACGTTTAACATTATACGTTATACGTTATACGTTATGCGTTATACGTTATACGTTATACATTATACGTTGTACGTTATACGTTATATGTTTAACGTTATACGTTATACGTTGTACGTTATTCGTTATACGTTTAACGTTATACATTATACATTATACGTTATACGTTATACGTTATACGTTATACGTTATACGTTATACGTTATACGTTATACGTTATACGTTATACGTTATACGTTATACGTTATACGTTATACGTTATACGTTATACGTTATACGTTATACGTTATACGTTATACGTTATACGTTATACGTTATACGTTATACGTTATACGTTATACGTTATACGTTATACGTTATACGTTATACGTTATACGTTATACGTTATACGTTATACGTTATACGTTATACGTTATACGTTATACGTTATACGTTATCCGTTATACGTTATACGTTATACGTTGTACGTTGTACGTTATACGTTATACATTATACGTTATACGTTATACGATATATGTTTATCGTTATACGTTATACGTTATACGTTATACGTTATACGTTACACGATGTACGTTATACGTTATACATTATACGTTATACGTTATACGTTATACGTTATACGTTATACGTTATACGTTATACGTTATACGTTATACGTTATACGTTATACGTTATACGTTATACGTTATACGTTATACGTTATACGTTATACGTTATACGTTATACGTTATACGTTATACGTTACACGATGTACGTTATACGTTATACGTTATACGTTATACGTTATATGTTTAACGGTATACGTTATACGTTGTACGTTATACGTTATACGTTATACGTTATACGTTACACGATGTACGTTATACGTTATACGTTATACGTTATACGTTATACGTTATACGTTAAACGTTATACGTTATACGTTATACGTTATACGTTATACGTTATACGTTATACGTTATACGTTATACGTTATACGTTATACGTTATACGTTATACGTTATACGTTATACGTTATACGTTATACGTTATACGTTATACGTTATACGTTATACGTTATACGTTATACGTTATACGTTATACGTTATACGTTATACGTTATACGTTATACGTTATACGTTATACGTTGTACGTTATACGTTATACGTTATACGTTATAAGTTATACGTTATACGTTATACGTTGTATGTTGTACGTTATACGTTATACATTATACGTTATACGTTATACGATATATGTTTATCGTTATACGTTATACGTTATACGTTATACGTTATACGTTACACGATGTACGTTATACGTTATACATTATACGTTATACGTTATACGTTATACGTTATACGTTATACGTTATACGTTATACGTTATACGTTATACGTTATACGTTATACGTTATACGTTATACGTTATACGTTATACGTTATACGTTATACGTTATACGTTATATGTTTAACGGTATACGTTATACGTTGTACGTTATACGTTATACGTTATACGTTATACGTTACACGATGTACGTTATACGTTATACGTTATACGTTATACGTTATATGTTTAACGGTATACGTTATACGTTGTACGTTATACGTTATACGTTATACGTTATCCGTTACACGATGTACGTTATACGTTATACGTTATACGTTATACGTTATACGTTATACGTTATACGTTAAACGTTATACGTTATACGTTATACGTTATACGTTATACGTTATACGTTATACGTTATACGTTATACGTTATACGTTATACGTTATACGTTATACGTTATACGTTATACGTTATACGTTATACGTTATACGTTATACGTTATACGTTATACGTTATACGTTATACGTTATACGTTATACGTTATACGTTTAACAGTATACGTTATACGTTATAAGTAAATACGTTATATGTTTAACGTTATACGTTATACGTTATACGTTAAAAGTTATACGTTATACGTTATACGTTATACGTTATACGTTATACGTTATACGTTATACGTTATACGTTATACGTTATACGTTATACGTTTAACAGTATACGTTATACGTTATAAGTAAATACGTTATATGTTTAACGTTATACGTTATACGTTATACGTTATACGTTACACGATGTACGTTATACGTTATACGTTATACGTTATACGTTATACGTTATACGTTATACGTTATACGTTATACGTTATACGTTATACGTTATACGTTATACGTTATACGTTATACGTTATACGTTATACGTTATACGTTTAACAGTATACGTTATACGTTATACGTTATACGTTATACGTTATACGTTATACGTTATACGTTATACGTTTAACAGTATACGTTATACGTTATAAGTAAATACGTTATATGTTTAACGTTATACGTTATACGTTATACGTTAAAAGTTATACGTTATACGTTATACGTTATACGTTATACGTTATACGTTATACGTTATACGTTATACGTTATACGTTATACGTTTAACAGTATACGTTATACGTTATAAGTAAATACGTTATATGTTTAACGTTATACGTTATACGTTATACGTTATACGTAATACGTTATACGTTATACGTTATACGTTATACGTTATACGTTATACGTTATACGTTTAACATTATACGTTATACGTTATACGTTATGCGTTATACGTTGTACGTTGTACGTTATACGTTATACGTTGTACGTTGTACGTTGTACGTTGTACGTTATACGTTATACGTTATACGTTATACGTTATACGTTATACGTTATACGTTATACGTTATACGTTATACGTTATACGTTATACGTTATGCGTTATACGTTTAACGTTATACGTTATACATTATACGTTATACATTATACGTTATACGTTTAAACGTTATACGTTGTACGTTATAGGTTATACGTTTAACATTATACGTTATACGTTATACGTTATGCGTTATACGTTATACGTTATACATTATACGTTGTACGTTATACGTTATATGTTTAACGTTATACGTTATACGTTGTACGTTATTCGTTATACGTTTAACGTTATACATTATACATTATACGTTATACGTTATATGTTACACGTTATACGTTATACGTTATAAGTAAATACGTTATATGTTTAACGTTATACGTTATACGTTATACGTTATACGTTAAAAGTTATACGTTATACGTTATACGTTATACGTTATACGTTGTACGTTGTACGTTATACGTTGTACGTTGTACGTTATACGTTATATGTTTAACGTTATACGTTATACGTTGTACGTTATACGTTATACGTTAAACGTTATACGTTATACGTTATACGTTATACGTTATACGTTATACGTTATACGTTATACGTTATACGTTATACGTTATACGTTATACGTTATACGTTATAAGTTATACGTTATACGTTATACGTTATACGTTATACGTTATACGTTATGCGTTATACGTTTAACGTTATACGTTATACATTATACGTTATACATTATACGTTATACGTTTAAACGTTATACGTTGTACGTTATAGGTTATACGTTTAACATTATACGTTATACGTTATACGTTATACGTTATACATTATACGTTATACGTTAAACGTTTTACGTTATACGTTATACGTTATACGTTATACGTTGTACGTTATACGTTATACGTTGTACGTTGTACGTTGTACGTTGTACGTTGTACGTTGTACGTTGTACGTTATACGTTATACGTTATACGTTATACGTTATACGTTATACGTTATACGTTATACGTTATACGTTATACGTTATACGTTATACGTTATACGTTATACGTTATACGTTATACGTTATACGTTATACGTTATACGTTATACGTTATACGTTATACGTTATACGTTATACGTTATACGTTATACGTTATACGTTGTACGTTATACGTTATACGTTGTACGTTGTACGTTGTACGTTGTACGTTATACGTTATACGTTATACGTTATACGTTATACGTTATACGTTATACGTTATACGTTATACGTTATACGTTATACGTTATACGTTATACGTTATACGTTATACGTTATACGTTATACGTTATACGTTATACGTTATACGTTATACGTTATACGTTATACGTTATACGTTATACGTTATGCGTTATACGTTTAACGTTATACGTTATACATTATACGTTATACATTATACGTTATACGTTTAAACGTTATACGTTGTACGTTATAGGTTATACGTTTAACATTATACGTTATACGTTATACGTTATGCGTTATACGTTATACGTTATACATTATACGTTGTACGTTATACGTTATATGTTTAACGTTATACGTTATACGTTGTACGTTATTCGTTATACGTTTAACGTTATACATTATACATTATACATTATACGTTATACGTTATATGTTACACGTTATACGTTATACGTTATAAGTAAATACGTTATATGTTTAACGTTATACGTTATACGTTAAAAGTTATACGTTATACGTTATACGTTATACGTTATACGTTATACGTTTAACAGTATACGTTATACGTTATAAGTAAATACGTTATATGTTTAACGTTATACGTTATACGTTATACGTTAAAAGTTATACGTTATACGTTATACGTTATACGTTATACGTTATACGTTTAACAGTATACGTTATACGTTATAAGTAAATACGTTATATGTTTAACGTTATACGTTATACGTTATACGTTAAAAGTTATACGTTATACGTTATACGTTATACGTTATACGTTATACGTTATACGTTATACGTTATACGTTATACGTTATACGTTATACGTTATACGTTATACGTTATACGTTATACGTTATACGTTATACGTTATACGTTATACGTTATACGTTATACGTTATACGTTATACGTTATACGTTATACGTTATACGTTATACGTTATACGTTATACGTTGTACGTTATACGTTATACGTTGTACGTTATACGTTGTACGTTGTACGTTGTACGTTGTACGTTGTACGTTGTACGTTGTACGTTGTACGTTATACGTTATACGTTATACGTTATACGTTATACGTTATACGTTATACGTTATACGTTATACGTTATACGTTATACGTTATACGTTATACGTTATACGTTATACGTTATACGTTATACGTTATACGTTATACGTTATACGTTATACGTTATACGTTATACGTTATACGTTATACGTTATACGTTATACGTTATACGTTATACGTTATACGTTATACGTTATACGTTATACGTTATACGTTATACGTTATGCGTTATACGTTTAACGTTATACGTTATACATTATACGTTATACATTATACGTTATACGTTTAAACGTTATACGTTGTACGTTATAGGTTATACGTTTAACATTATACGTTATACGTTATACGTTATGCGTTATACGTTATACGTTATACATTATACGTTGTACGTTATACGTTATATGTTTAACGTTATACGTTATACGTTGTACGTTATTCGTTATACGTTTAACGTTATACATTATACATTATACATTATACGTTATACGTTATATGTTACACGTTATACGTTATACGTTATAAGTAAATACGTTATATGTTTAACGTTATACGTTATACGTTAAAAGTTATACGTTATACGTTATACGTTATACGTTTTACGTTATACGTTATACGTTTAACAGTATACGTTATACGTTATAAGTAAATACGTTATATGTTTAACGTTATACGTTATACGTTATACGTTAAAAGTTATACGTTATACGTTATACGTTATACGTTATACATTATACGTTGTACGTTATACGTTATATGTTTAACGTTATACGTTATACGTTGTACGTTATTCGTTATACGTTTAACGTTATACATTATACATTATACATTATACGTTATACGTTATACGTTAAAAGTTATACGTTATACGTTATACGTTATACGTTATACGTTATACGTTTAACAGTATACGTTATACGTTATAAGTAAATACGTTATATGTTTAACGTTATACGTTATACGTTATACGTTAAAAGTTATACGTTATACGTTATACGTTATACGTTATACGTTATACGTTATACGTTATACGTTATACGTTATACGTTATACGTTATACGTTATACGTTATACGTTATACGTTATACGTTATACGTTATACGTTATACGTTATACGTTATACGTTATACGTTATACGTTATACGTTATACGTTATACGTTATACGTTATACGTTATACGTTATACGTTGTACGTTATACGTTATACGTTGTACGTTATACGTTGTACGTTGTACGTTGTACGTTGTACGTTGTACGTTGTACGTTGTACGTTGTACGTTATACGTTATACGTTATACGTTATACGTTATACGTTATACGTTATACGTTATACGTTATACGTTATACGTTATACGTTATACGTTATACGTTATACGTTATACGTTATACGTTATACGTTATACGTTATACGTTATACGTTATACGTTATACGTTATACGTTATACGTTATACGTTATACGTTATACGTTATACGTTATACGTTATACGTTATACGTTATACGTTATACGTTATACGTTATACGTTATGCGTTATACGTTTAACGTTATACGTTATACATTATACGTTATACATTATACGTTATACGTTTAAACGTTATACGTTGTACGTTATAGGTTATACGTTTAACATTATACGTTATACGTTATACGTTATGCGTTATACGTTATACGTTATACATTATACGTTGTACGTTGTACGTTATTCGTTATACGTTTAACGTTATACATTATACATTATACATTATACGTTATACGTTATATGTTACACGTTATACGTTATACGTTATAAGTAAATACGTTATATGTTTAACGTTATACGTTATACGTTAAAAGTTATACGTTATACGTTATACGTTATACGTTTTACGTTATACGTTATACGTTATACGTTTAACAGTATACGTTATACGTTATAAGTAAATACGTTATATGTTTAACGTTATACGTTATACGTTATACGTTAAAAGTTATACGTTATACGTTATACGTTATACGTTATACGTTATACGTTATACGTTATACGTTATACGTTTAACAGTATACGTTATACGTAATAAGTAAATACGTTATATGTTTAACGTTATACGTTATACGTTATACGTTATACGTAATACGTTATACGTTATACGTTATACGTTATACGTTATACGTTTAACATTATACGTTATACGTTATACGTTATACGTTATACGTTATACGTTGTACGTTGTACGTTATACGTTATACGTTATACGTTATACGTTATACGTTATACGTTGTACGTTATACGTTATACGTTATACGTTATACGTTATACGTTATACGTTATACGTTATACGTTATACGTTATACGTTATACGTTATACGTTATACGTTATATGTTTAACGTTATACGTTATACGTTGTACGTTATACGTTATACGTTATACGTTATACGTTACACGATGTACGTTATACGTTATACGTTATACGTTATACGTTATACGTTATACGTTATACGTTAAACGTTATACGTTTAACATTATACGTTATACGTTATACGTTATACGTTATGCGTTATACGTTATACGTTATACATTATACGTTGTACGTTATACGTTATATGTTTAACGTTATACGTTATACGTTGTACGTTATTCGTTATACGTTTAACGTTATACATTATACATTATACGTTATACGTTATACGTTACACGTTATACGTTCTACGTTATAAGTAAATACGTTATATGTTTAACGTTATACGTTATACGTTATACGTTATACGTTATACGTTAAAAGTTATACGTTATACGTTATACGTTATACGTTATACGTTGTACGTTGTACGTTATACGTTGTACGTTGTACGTTATACGTTATACGTTATACGTTATACGTTATACGTTATACGTTATACGTTATACGTTATACGTTATACGTTATACGTTATACGTTATACGTTATACGTTATGCGTTATACGTTTAGCGTTATACGTTATACATTATACGTTACACGTTATACATTATACGTTATACGTTTAAACGTTTTACGTTGTACGTTATAAGTTATACGTTTAACATTATACGTTATACGTTATACGTTATGCGTTATACGTTATACGTTATACATTATACGTTGTACGTTATACGTTATATGTTTAACGTTATACGTTATACGTTGTACGTTATTCGTTATACGTTTAACGTTATACATTATACATTATACGTTATACGTTATACGTTATACGTTATACGTTATACGTTGTACGTTATTCGTTATACGTTTAACGTTATACATTATACATTATACGTTATACGTTATACGTTACACGTTATACGTTCTACGTTATAAGTAAATACGTTATATGTTTAACGTTATACGTTATACGTTATACGTTATACGTTATACGTTAAAAGTTATACGTTATACGTTATACGTTATACGTTATACGTTGTACGTTGTACGTTATACGTTGTACGTTGTACGTTATACGTTATACGTTATACGTTATACGTTATACGTTATACGTTATACGTTATACGTTATACGTTATACGTTATACGTTATACGTTATACGTTATACGTTATACGTTATACGTTATACGTTATACGTTATACGTTATACGTTATACGTTATGCGTTATACGTTTAACGTTATACGTTATACATTATACGTTATACATTATACGTTATACGTTTAAACGTTATACGTTGTACGTTATAGGTTATACGTTTAACATTATACGTTATACGTTATACGTTATGCGTTATACGTTATACGTTATACATTATACGTTGTACGTTATACGTTATATGTTTAACGTTATACGTTATACGTTGTACGTTATTCGTTATACGTTTAACGTTATACATTATACATTATACATTATACGTTATACGTTATACGTTACACGTTATACGTTATACGTTATAAGTAAATACGTTATATGTTTAACGTTATACGTTATACGTTAAAAGTTATACGTTATACGTTATACGTTATACGTTTTACGTTATACGTTATACGTTTAACAGTATACGTTATACGTTATAAGTAAATACGTTATATGTTTAACGTTATACGTTATACGTTATACGTTAAAAGTTATACGTTATACGTTATACGTTATACGTTATACGTTATACGTTATACGTTATACGTTATACGTTTAACAGTATACGTTATACGTTATAAGTAAATACGTTATATGTTTAACGTTATACGTTATACGTTATACGTTATACGTAATACGTTATACGTTATACGTTATACGTTATACGTTATACGTTTAACATTATACGTTATACGTTATACGTTATACGTTATACGTTATACGTTGTACGTTGTACGTTATACGTTATACGTTATACGTTATACGTTATACGTTATACGTTATACGTTATACGTTATACGTTATACGTTATACGTTATACGTTATACGTTATACGTTATACGTTATACGTTATACGTTATACGTTATACGTTATACGTTATATGTTTAACGTTATACGTTATACGTTGTACGTTATACGTTATACGTTATACGTTATACGTTACACGATGTACGTTATACGTTATACGTTATACGTTATACGTTATACGTTATACGTTATACGTTAAACGTTATACGTTTAACATTATACGTTATACGTTATACGTTATACGTTATGCGTTATACGTTATACGTTATACATTATACGTTGTACGTTATACGTTATATGTTTAACGTTATACGTTATACGTTGTACGTTATTCGTTATACGTTTAACGTTATACATTATACATTATACGTTATACGTTATACGTTACACGTTATACGTTCTACGTTATAAGTAAATACGTTATATGTTTAACGTTATACGTTATACGTTATACGTTATACGTTATACGTTAAAAGTTATACGTTATACGTTATACGTTATACGTTATACGTTGTACGTTGTACGTTATACGTTGTACGTTGTACGTTATACGTTATACGTTATACGTTATACGTTATACGTTATACGTTATACGTTATACGTTATACGTTATACGTTATACGTTATACGTTATACGTTATACGTTATGCGTTATACGTTTAGCGTTATACGTTATACATTATACGTTACACGTTATACATTATACGTTATACGTTTAAACGTTTTACGTTGTACGTTATAAGTTATACGTTTAACATTATACGTTATACGTTATACGTTATGCGTTATACGTTATACGTTATACATTATACGTTGTACGTTATACGTTATATGTTTAACGTTATACGTTATACGTTGTACGTTATTCGTTATACGTTTAACGTTATACATTATACATTATACGTTATACGTTATACGTTATACGTTATACGTTATACGTTGTACGTTATTCGTTATACGTTTAACGTTATACATTATACATTATACGTTATACGTTATACGTTACACGTTATACGTTCTACGTTATAAGTAAATACGTTATATGTTTAACGTTATACGTTATACGTTATACGTTATACGTTATACGTTAAAAGTTATACGTTATACGTTATACGTTATACGTTATACGTTGTACGTTGTACGTTATACGTTGTACGTTGTACGTTATACGTTATACGTTATACGTTATACGTTAAACGTTATACGTTTAACATTATACGTTATACGTTATACGTTATACGTTATGCGTTATACGTTATACGTTATACATTATACGTTGTACGTTATACGTTATATGTTTAACGTTATACGTTATACGTTGTACGTTATTCGTTATACGTTTAACGTTATACATTATACATTATACGTTATACATTATACGTTATACGTTTAAACGTTTTACGTTGTACGTTATAAGTTATACGTTTAACATTATACGTTATACGTTATACGTTATGCGTTATACGTTATACGTTATACATTATACGTTGTACGTTATACGTTATATGTTTAACGTTATACGTTATACGTTGTACGTTATTCGTTATACGTTTAACGTTATACATTATACATTATACGTTATACGTTATACGTTATACGTTATACGTTATACGTTATACGTTATACGTTATACGTTATACGTTATACGTTATACGTTATACGTTATACGTTATACGTTATACGTTATACGTTATACGTTATACGTTATACGTTATACGTTATACGTTATACGTTATACGTTATACGTTATACGTTATACGTTATACGTTATGCGTTATACGTTTAACGTTATACGTTATACATTATACGTTATACATTATACGTTATACGTTTAAACGTTATACGTTGTACGTTATAGGTTATACGTTTAACATTATACGTTATACGTTATACGTTATGCGTTATACGTTATACGTTATACATTATACGTTGTACGTTATACGTTATATGTTTAACGTTATACGTTATACGTTGTACGTTATTCGTTATACGTTTAACGTTATACATTATACATTATACGTTATACGTTATATGTTACACGTTATACGTTATACGTTATAAGTAAATACGTTATATGTTTAACGTTATACGTTATACGTTATACGTTATACGTTAAAAGTTATACGTTATACGTTATACGTTATACGTTATACGTTGTACGTTGTACGTTATACGTTGTACGTTGTACGTTATACGTTATATGTTTAACGTTATACGTTATACGTTGTACGTTATACGTTATACGTTAAACGTTATACGTTATACGTTATACGTTATACGTTATACGTTATACGTTATACGTTATACGTTATACGTTATACGTTATACGTTATACGTTATACGTTATACGTTATACGTTATACGTTATACGTTATACGTTATACGTTATACGTTATACGTTATACGTTATCCTTTTTACGTTATACGTTATGCGTTATACGTTTAACGTTATACGTTATACATTATACGTTATACATTATACGTTATACGTTTAAACGTTATACGTTGTACGTTATAGGTTATACGTTTAACATTATACGTTATACGTTATACGTTATACGTTATACATTATACGTTATACGTTAAACGTTTTACGTTATACGTTATACGTTATACGTTATACGTTGTACGTTATACGTTATACGTTGTACGTTGTACGTTGTACGTTGTACGTTGTACGTTGTACGTTATACGTTATACGTTATACGTTATACGTTATACGTTATACGTTATACGTTATACGTTATACGTTATACGTTATACGTTATACGTTATACGTTATACGTTATACGTTATACGTTATACGTTATACGTTATACGTTATACGTTATACGTTATACGTTATACGTTGTACGTTATACGTTATACGTTATACGTTGTACGTTGTACGTTGTACGTTGTACGTTATACGTTATACGTTATACGTTATACGTTATACGTTATACGTTATACGTTATACGTTATACGTTATACGTTATACGTTATACGTTATACGTTATACGTTATACGTTATACGTTATACGTTATACGTTATACGTTATACGTTATACGTTATACGTTATGCGTTATACGTTTAACGTTATACGTTATACATTATACGTTATACATTATACGTTATACGTTTAAACGTTATACGTTGTACGTTATAGGTTATACGTTTAACATTATACGTTATACGTTATACGTTATGCGTTATACGTTATACGTTATACATTATACGTTGTACGTTATACGTTATATGTTTAACGTTATACGTTATACGTTATACGTTATACGTTATACGTTATACGTTATACGTTATACGTTATACGTTATACGTTAAACGTTATACGTTATACGTTATACGTTATACGTTATACGTTATACGTTATACGTTATACGTTATACGTTATACGTTATACGTTATACGTTATACGTTATACGTTATACGTTATACGTTATACGTTATACGTTATACGTTATACGTTATACGTTATACGTTATACGTTATACGTTATACGTTATACGTTATACGTTATACGTTATGCGTTATACGTTTAACGTTATACGTTATACATTATACGTTATACATTATACGTTATACGTTTAAACGTTATACGTTGTACGTTATAGGTTATACGTTTAACATTATACGTTATACGTTATACGTTATGCGTTATACGTTATACGTTATACATTATACGTTGTACGTTATACGTTATATGTTTAACGTTATACGTTATACGTTGTACGTTATTCGTTATACGTTTAACGTTATACATTATACATTATACATTATACGTTATACGTTATATGTTACACGTTATACGTTATACGTTATAAGTAAATACGTTATATGTTTAACGTTATACGTTATACGTTAAAAGTTATACGTTATACGTTATACGTTATACGTTTTACGTTATACGTTATACGTTTAACAGTATACGTTATACGTTATAAGTAAATACGTTATATGTTTAACGTTATACGTTATACGTTATACGTTAAAAGTTATACGTTATACGTTATACGTTATACGTTATACGTTATACGTTATACGTTATACGTTATACGTTTAACAGTATACGTTATACGTAATAAGTAAATACGTTATATGTTTAACGTTATACGTTATACGTTATACGTTATACGTAATACGTTATACGTTATACGTTATACGTTATACGTTATACGTTTAACATTATACGTTATACGTTATACGTTATACGTTATACGTTATACGTTGTACGTTGTACGTTATACGTTATACGTTATACGTTATACGTTATACGTTATACGTTGTACGTTATACGTTATACGTTATACGTTATACGTTATACGTTATACGTTATACGTTATACGTTATACGTTATACGTTATACGTTATACGTTATACGTTATATGTTTAACGTTATACGTTATACGTTGTACGTTATACGTTATACGTTATACGTTATACGTTACACGATGTACGTTATACGTTATACGTTATACGTTATACGTTATACGTTATACGTTATACGTTAAACGTTATACGTTTAACATTATACGTTATACGTTATACGTTATACGTTATGCGTTATACGTTATACGTTATACATTATACGTTGTACGTTATACGTTATATGTTTAACGTTATACGTTATACGTTGTACGTTATTCGTTATACGTTTAACGTTATACATTATACATTATACGTTATACGTTATACGTTACACGTTATACGTTCTACGTTATAAGTAAATACGTTATATGTTTAACGTTATACGTTATACGTTATACGTTATACGTTATACGTTAAAAGTTATACGTTATACGTTATACGTTATACGTTATACGTTGTACGTTGTACGTTATACGTTGTACGTTGTACGTTATACGTTATACGTTATACGTTATACGTTATACGTTATACGTTATACGTTATACGTTATACGTTATACGTTATACGTTATACGTTATACGTTATACGTTATGCGTTATACGTTTAGCGTTATACGTTATACATTATACGTTACACGTTATACATTATACGTTATACGTTTAAACGTTTTACGTTGTACGTTATAAGTTATACGTTTAACATTATACGTTATACGTTATACGTTATGCGTTATACGTTATACGTTATACATTATACGTTGTACGTTATACGTTATATGTTTAACGTTATACGTTATACGTTGTACGTTATTCGTTATACGTTTAACGTTATACATTATACATTATACGTTATACGTTATACGTTACACGTTATACGTTATACGTTGTACGTTATTCGTTATACGTTTAACGTTATACATTATACATTATACGTTATACGTTATACGTTACACGTTATACGTTCTACGTTATAAGTAAATACGTTATATGTTTAACGTTATACGTTATACGTTATACGTTATACGTTATACGTTAAAAGTTATACGTTATACGTTATACGTTATACGTTATACGTTGTACGTTGTACGTTATACGTTGTACGTTGTACGTTATACGTTATACGTTATACGTTATACGTTATACGTTATACGTTATACGTTATACGTTATACGTTATACGTTATACGTTATACGTTATACGTTATACGTTATACGTTATACGTTATACGTTATACGTTATACGTTATACGTTGTACGTTATTCGTTATACGTTTAACGTTATACATTATACATTATACGTTATACGTTTAAACGTTATACGTTGTACGTTATAGGTTATACGTTTAACATTATACGTTATACGTTATACGTTATGCGTTATACGTTATACGTTATACATTATACGTTGTACGTTATACGTTATATGTTTAACGTTATACGTTATACGTTGTACGTTATTCGTTATACGTTTAACGTTATACATTATACATTATACATTATACGTTATACGTTATATGTTACACGTTATACGTTATACGTTATAAGTAAATACGTTATATGTTTAACGTTATACGTTATACGTTAAAAGTTATACGTTATACGTTATACGTTATACGTTTTACGTTATACGTTATACGTTTAACAGTATACGTTATACGTTATAAGTAAATACGTTATATGTTTAACGTTATACGTTATACGTTATACGTTAAAAGTTATACGTTATACGTTATACGTTATACGTTATACGTTATACGTTATACGTTATACGTTATACGTTTAACAGTATACGTTATACGTTATAAGTAAATACGTTATATGTTTAACGTTATACGTTATACGTTATACGTTATACGTAATACGTTATACGTTATACGTTATACGTTATACGTTATACGTTTAACATTATACGTTATACGTTATACGTTATACGTTATACGTTATACGTTGTACGTTGTACGTTATACGTTATACGTTATACGTTATACGTTATACGTTATACGTTGTACGTTATACGTTATACGTTATACGTTATACGTTATACGTTATACGTTATACGTTATACGTTATACGTTATACGTTATACGTTATACGTTATACGTTATATGTTTAACGTTATACGTTATACGTTGTACGTTATACGTTATACGTTATACGTTATACGTTACACGATGTACGTTATACGTTATACGTTATACGTTATACGTTATACGTTATACGTTATACGTTAAACGTTATACGTTTAACATTATACGTTATACGTTATACGTTATACGTTATGCGTTATACGTTATACGTTATACATTATACGTTGTACGTTATACGTTATATGTTTAACGTTATACGTTATACGTTGTACGTTATTCGTTATACGTTTAACGTTATACATTATACATTATACGTTATACGTTATACGTTACACGTTATACGTTCTACGTTATAAGTAAATACGTTATATGTTTAACGTTATACGTTATACGTTATACGTTATACGTTATACGTTAAAAGTTATACGTTATACGTTATACGTTATACGTTATACGTTGTACGTTGTACGTTATACGTTGTACGTTGTACGTTATACGTTATACGTTATACGTTATACGTTATACGTTATACGTTATACGTTATACGTTATACGTTATACGTTATACGTTATACGTTATACGTTATACGTTATGCGTTATACGTTTAGCGTTATACGTTATACATTATACGTTACACGTTATACATTATACGTTATACGTTTAAACGTTTTACGTTGTACGTTATAAGTTATACGTTTAACATTATACGTTATACGTTATACGTTATGCGTTATACGTTATACGTTATACATTATACGTTGTACGTTATACGTTATATGTTTAACGTTATACGTTATACGTTGTACGTTATTCGTTATACGTTTAACGTTATACATTATACATTATACGTTATACGTTATACGTTATACGTTATACGTTATACGTTGTACGTTATTCGTTATACGTTTAACGTTATACATTATACATTATACGTTATACGTTATACGTTACACGTTATACGTTCTACGTTATAAGTAAATACGTTATATGTTTAACGTTATACGTTATACGTTATACGTTATACGTTATACGTTAAAAGTTATACGTTATACGTTATACGTTATACGTTATACGTTGTACGTTGTACGTTATACGTTGTACGTTGTACGTTATACGTTATACGTTATACGTTATACGTTATACGTTATACGTTTAACATTATACGTTATACGTTATACGTTATACGTTATGCGTTATACGTTATACGTTATACATTATACGTTGTACGTTATACGTTATATGTTTAACGTTATACGTTATACGTTGTACGTTATTCGTTATACGTTTAACGTTATACATTATACATTATACGTTATACATTATACGTTATACGTTTAAACGTTTTACGTTGTACGTTATAAGTTATACGTTTAACATTATACGTTATACGTTATACGTTATGCGTTATACGTTATACGTTATACATTATACGTTGTACGTTATACGTTATATGTTTAACGTTATACGTTATACGTTGTACGTTATTCGTTATACGTTTAACGTTATACATTATACATTATACGTTATACGTTATACGTTATACGTTATACGTTATACGTTATACGTTATACGTTATACGTTATACGTTATACGTTATACGTTATACGTTATACGTTATACGTTATACGTTATACGTTATACGTTATACGTTATACGTTATACGTTATACGTTATACGTTATACGTTATGCGTTATACGTTTAACGTTATACGTTATACATTATACGTTATACATTATACGTTATACGTTTAAACGTTATACGTTGTACGTTATAGGTTATACGTTTAACATTATACGTTATACGTTATACGTTATGCGTTATACGTTATACGTTATACATTATACGTTGTACGTTATACGTTATATGTTTAACGTTATACGTTATACGTTGTACGTTATTCGTTATACGTTTAACGTTATACATTATACATTATACGTTATACGTTATATGTTACACGTTATACGTTATACGTTATAAGTAAATACGTTATATGTTTAACGTTATACGTTATACGTTATACGTTATACGTTAAAAGTTATACGTTATACGTTATACGTTATACGTTATACGTTGTACGTTGTACGTTATACGTTGTACGTTGTACGTTATACGTTATATGTTTAACGTTATACGTTATACGTTGTACGTTATACGTTATACGTTAAACGTTATACGTTATACGTTATACGTTATACGTTATACGTTATACGTTATACGTTATACGTTATACGTTATACGTTATACGTTATACGTTATACGTTATACGTTATACGTTATACGTTATACGTTATACGTTATACGTTATACGTTATACGTTATACGTTATACGTTATACGTTATACGTTATGCGTTATACGTTTAACGTTATACGTTATACATTATACGTTATACATTATACGTTATACGTTTAAACGTTATACGTTGTACGTTATAGGTTATACGTTTAACATTATACGTTATACGTTATACGTTATACGTTATACATTATACGTTATACGTTAAACGTTTTACGTTATACGTTATACGTTATACGTTATACGTTGTACGTTATACGTTATACGTTGTACGTTGTACGTTGTACGTTGTACGTTGTACGTTGTACGTTATACGTTATACGTTATACGTTATACGTTATACGTTATACGTTATACGTTATACGTTATACGTTATACGTTATACGTTATACGTTATACGTTATACGTTATACGTTATACGTTATACGTTATACGTTATACGTTATACGTTATACGTTATACGTTGTACGTTATACGTTATACGTTATACGTTGTACGTTGTACGTTGTACGTTGTACGTTATACGTTATACGTTATACGTTATACGTTATACGTTATACGTTATACGTTATACGTTATACGTTATACGTTATACGTTATACGTTATACGTTATACGTTATACGTTATACGTTATACGTTATACGTTATACGTTATACGTTATACGTTATACGTTATGCGTTATACGTTTAACGTTATACGTTATACATTATACGTTATACATTATACGTTATACGTTTAAACGTTATACGTTGTACGTTATAGGTTATACGTTTAACATTATACGTTATACGTTATACGTTATGCGTTATACGTTATACGTTATACATTATACGTTGTACGTTATACGTTATATGTTTAACGTTATACGTTATACGTTATACGTTATACGTTATACGTTATACGTTATACGTTATACGTTATACGTTATACGTTAAACGTTATACGTTATACGTTATACGTTATACGTTATACGTTATACGTTATACGTTATACGTTATACGTTATACGTTATAGGTTATACGTTATACGTTATACGTTATACGTTATACGTTATACGTTATACGTTATACGTTATACGTTATACGTTATACGTTATACGTTATACGTTATACGTTATACGTTATACGTTATACGTTATACGTTATACGTTATACGTTATACGTTATACGTTATACGTTATACGTTCTACGTTGTACGTTATACGTTATACGTTGTACGTTGTACGTTGTACGTTGTACGTTATACGTTATACGTTATACGTTATACGTTATACGTTATACGTTATACGTTATACGTTATACGTTATACGTTATACGTTATACGTTATGCGTTATACGTTTAACGTTATACGTTATACATTATACGTTATACGTTCTACGTTGTACGTTATACGTTATACGTTGTACGTTGTACGTTGTACGTTGTACGTTATACGTTATACGTTATACGTTATACGTTATACGTTATACGTTATACGTTATACGTTATACGTTATACGTTATACGTTATACGTTATACGTTATACGTTATGCGTTATACGTTTAACGTTATACGTTATACATTATACGTTATACATTATACGTTATACGTTTAAACGTTATACGTTGTACGTTATAGGTTATACGTTTAACATTATACGTTATACGTTATACGTTATGCGTTATACGTTATACGTTATACATTATACGTTGTACGTTATACGTTATATGTTTAACGTTATACGTTATACGTTGTACGTTATTCGTTATACGTTTAACGTTATACATTATACATTATACGTTATACGTTATATGTTACACGTTATACGTTATACGTTATAAGTAAATACGTTATATGTTTAACGTTATACGTTATACGTTATACGTTATACGTTAAAAGTTCTACGTTATACGTTATACGTTATACGTTATACGTTGTACGTTGTACGTTATACGTTGTACGTTGTACGTTATACGTTATATGTTTAACGTTATACGTTATACGTTGTACGTTATACGTTATACGTTAAACGTTATACGTTATACGTTATACGTTATACGTTATACGTTATACGTTATACGTTATACGTTATACGTTATACGTTATACGTTATACGTTATACGTTATACGTTATACGTTATACGTTATACGTTATACGTTATGCGTTATACGTTTAACGTTATACGTTATACATTATACGTTATACATTATACGTTATACGTTTAAACGTTATACGTTGTACGTTATAGGTTATACGTTTAACATTATACGTTATACGTTATACGTTATACGTTATACATTATACGTTATACGTTAAACGTTTTACGTTATACGTTATACGTTATACGTTATACGTTGTACGTTATACGTTATACGTTGTACGTTGTACGTTGTACGTTGTACGTTGTACGTTGTACGTTATACGTTATACGCTATACGTTATACGTTATACGTTATACGTTATACGTTATACGTTATACGTTATACGTTATACGTTATACGTTATACGTTATACGTTATACGTTATACGTTATACGTTATACGTTATACGTTATACGTTATACGTTATACGTTATACGTTATACGTTATACGTTATACGTTATACGTTATACGTTATACGTTATACGTTATACGTTATACGTTATACGTTATACGTTATACGTTATACGTTATACGTTATACGTTATACGTTATACGTTATACGTTATACGTTATACGTTATACGTTATACGTTATACGTTATACGTTATACGTTATACGTTATACGTTCTACGTTGTACGTTATACGTTATACGTTGTACGTTGTACGTTGTACGTTGTACGTTATACGTTATACGTTATACGTTATACGTTATACGTTATACGTTATACGTTATACGTTATACGTTATACGTTATACGTTATACGTTATACGTTATACGTTATGCGTTATACGTTTAACGTTATACGTTATACATTATACGTTATACATTATACGTTATACGTTTAAACGTTATACGTTGTACGTTATAGGTTATACGTTTAACATTATACGTTATACGTTATACGTTATGCGTTATACGTTATACGTTATACATTATACGTTGTACGTTATACGTTATATGTTTAACGTTATACGTTATACGTTGTACGTTATTCGTTATACGTTTAAAGTTATACATTATACATTATACGTTATACGTTATATGTTACACGTTATACGTTATACGTTATAAGTAAATACGTTATATGTTTAACGTTATACGTTATACGTTATACGTTATACGTTAAAAGTTATACGTTATACGTTATACGTTATACGTTATACGTTGTACGTTGTACGTTATACGTTGTACGTTGTACGTTATACGTTATATGTTTAACGTTATACGTTATACGTTGTACGTTATACGTTATACGTTAAACGTTATACGTTATACGTTATACGTTATACGTTATACGTTATACGTTATACGTTATACGTTATACGTTATACGTTATACGTTATACGTTATACGTTATACGTTATACGTTATACGTTATACGTTATACGTTATACGTTATACGTTATACGTTATGCGTTATACGTTTAACGTTATACGTTATACATTATACGTTATACATTATACGTTATACGTTTAAACGTTATACGTTGTACGTTATAGGTTATACGTTTAACATTATACGTTATACGTTATACGTTATACGTTATACGTTATACATTATACGTTATACGTTAAACGTTTTACGTTATACGTTATACGTTATACGTTATACGTTATACGTTGTACGTTATACGTTATACGTTATACGTTGTACGTTGTACGTTGTACGTTGTACGTTGTACGTTATACGTTATACGTTATACGTTATACGTTATACGTTATACGTTATACGTTATACGTTATACGTTATACGTTATACGTTATACGTTATACGTTATACGTTATACGTTATACGTTATACGTTATACGTTATACGTTATACGTTATACGTTATACGTTATACGTTATACGTTATACGTTATACGTTATACGTTATACGTTATACGTTATACGTTATACGTTATACGTTATACGTTATACGTTATACGTTATACGTTATACGTTATACGTTATACGTTATACGTTATACGTTATACGTTATACGTTATACGTTATACGTTATACGTTATACGTTATACGTTATACGTTATACGTTATACGTTATACGTTATACGTTATACGTTATACGTTATACGTTATACGTTATACGTTATACGTTATACGTTATACGTTATACGTTATACGTTATACGTTATACGTTATACGTTATACGTTATACGTTATACGTTATACGTTATACGTTATACGTTATACGTTATACGTTATACGTTATACGTTATACGTTATACGTTATACGTTATACGTTATACGTTATACGTTATACGTTATACGTTATACGTTATACGTTATACGTTATACGTTATACGTTATACGTTATACGTTATACGTTATACGTTATACGTTATACGTTATACGTTATACGTTATACGTTATACGTTATACGTTATACGTTATACGTTATACGTTATACGTTATACGTTATACGTTATACGTTATACGTTATACGTTATACGTTATACGTTATACGTTATACGTTATACGTTATACGTTATACGTTATACGTTATACGTTATACGTTATACGTTATACGTTATACGTTATACGTTATACGTTATACGTTATACGTTATACGTTATACGTTATACGTTATACGTTATACGTTATACGTTATACGTTATACGTTATACGTTATACGTTATACGTTATACGTTATACGTTATACGTTATACGTTATACGTTATACGTTATACGTTATACGTTATACGTTATACGTTATACGTTATACGTTATACGTTATACGTTATACGTTATACGTTATACGTTATACGTTATACGTTATACGTTATACGTTATACGTTATACGTTATACGTTATACGTTATACGTTATACGTTATACGTTATACGTTATACGTTATACGTTATACGTTATACGTTATACGTTATACGTTATACGTTATACGTTATACGTTATACGTTATACGTTATACGTTATACGTTATACGTTATACGTTATACGTTATACGTTATACGTTATACGTTATACGTTATACGTTATACGTTATACGTTATACGTTATACGTTATACGTTATACGTTATACGTTATACGTTATACGTTATACGTTATACGTTATACGTTATACGTTATACGTTATACGTTATACGTTATACGTTATACGTTATACGTTATACGTTATACGTTATACGTTATACGTTATACGTTATACGTTATACGTTATACGTTATACGTTCTACGTTATACGTTATACGTTATACGTTCTACGTTGTACGTTATACGTTATACGTTGTACGTTGTACGTTGTACGTTGTACGTTATACGTTATACGTTATACGTTATACGTTATACGTTATACGTTATACGTTATACGTTATACGTTATACGTTATACGTTATACGTTATACGTTATACGTTATGCGTTATACGTTTAACGTTATACGTTATACATTATACGTTATACATTATACGTTATACGTTTAAACGTTATACGTTGTACGTTATAGGTTATACGTTTAACATTATACGTTATACGTTATACGTTATGCGTTATACGTTATACGTTATACATTATACGTTGTACGTTATACGTTATATGTTTAACGTTATACGTTATACGTTGTACGTTATTCGTTATACGTTTAAAGTTATACATTATACATTATACGTTATACGTTATATGTTACACGTTATACGTTATACGTTATAAGTAAATACGTTATATGTTTAACGTTATACGTTATACGTTATACGTTATACGTTAAAAGTTATACGTTATACGTTATACGTTATACGTTATACGTTGTACGTTGTACGTTATACGTTGTACGTTGTACGTTATACGTTATATGTTTAACGTTATACGTTATACGTTGTACGTTATACGTTATACGTTAAACGTTATACGTTATACGTTATACGTTATACGTTATACGTTATACGTTATACGTTATACGTTATACGTTATACGTTATACGTTATACGTTATACGTTATACGTTATACGTTATACGTTATACGTTATACGTTATACGTTATACGTTATACGTTATACGTTATGCGTTATACGTTTAACGTTATACGTTATACATTATACGTTATACATTATACGTTATACGTTTAAACGTTATACGTTGTACGTTATAGGTTATACGTTTAACATTATACGTTATACGTTATACGTTATACGTTATACGTTATACATTATACGTTATACGTTAAACGTTTTACGTTATACGTTATACGTTATACGTTATACGTTGTACGTTGTACGTTATACGTTATACGTTATACGTTGTACGTTGTACGTTGTACGTTGTACGTTGTACGTTATACGTTATACGTTATACGTTATACGTTATACGTTATACGTTATACGTTATACGTTATACGTTATACGTTATACGTTATACGTTATACGTTATACGTTATACGTTATACGTTATACGTTATACGTTATACGTTATACGTTATACGTTATACGTTATACGTTATACGTTATACGTTATACGTTATACGTTATACGTTATACGTTATACGTTATACGTTATACGTTATACGTTATACGTTATACGTTATACGTTATACGTTATACGTTATACGTTATACGTTATACGTTATACGTTATACGTTATACGTTATACGTTATACGTTATACGTTATACGTTATACGTTATACGTTATACGTTATACGTTATACGTTATACGTTATACGTTATACGTTATACGTTATACGTTATACGTTATACGTTATACGTTATACGTTATACGTTATACGTTATACGTTATACGTTATACGTTATACGTTATACGTTATACGTTATACGTTATACGTTATACGTTATACGTTATACGTTATACGTTATACGTTATACGTTATACGTTATACGTTATACGTTATACGTTATACGTTATACGTTATACGTTATACGTTATACGTTATACGTTATACGTTATACGTTATACGTTATACGTTATACGTTATACGTTATACGTTATACGTTATACGTTATACGTTATACGTTATACGTTATACGTTATACGTTATACGTTATACGTTATACGTTATACGTTATACGTTATACGTTATACGTTATACGTTATACGTTATACGTTATACGTTATACGTTATACGTTATACGTTATACGTTATACGTTATACGTTATACGTTATACGTTATACGTTATACGTTATACGTTATACGTTATACGTTATACGTTATACGTTATACGTTATACGTTATACGTTATACGTTATACGTTATACGTTATACGTTATACGTTATACGTTATACGTTATACGTTATACGTTATACGTTATACGTTATACGTTATACGTTATACGTTATACGTTATACGTTATACGTTATACGTTATACGTTATACGTTATACGTTATACGTTATACGTTATACGTTATACGTTATACGTTATACGTTATACGTTATACGTTATACGTTATACGTTATACGTTATACGTTATACGTTATACGTTATACGTTATACGTTATACGTTATACGTTATACGTTATACGTTATACGTTATACGTTATACGTTATACGTTATACGTTATACGTTATACGTTATACGTTATACGTTATACGTTATACGTTATACGTTATACGTTATACGTTATACGTTATACGTTATACGTTATACGTTATACGTTATACGTTATACGTTATACGTTATACGTTATACGTTATACGTTATACGTTATACGTTATACGTTATACGTTATACGTTATACGTTATACGTTATACGTTATACGTTATACGTTATACGTTATACGTTATACGTTATACGTTATACGTTATACGTTATACGTTATACGTTATACGTTATACGTTATACGTTATACGTTATACGTTATACGTTATACGTTATACGTTATACGTTATACGTTATACGTTATACGTTATACGTTATACGTTATACGTTATACGTTATACGTTATACGTTATACGTTATACGTTATACGTTATACGTTATACGTTATACGTTATACGTTATACGTTATACGTTATACGTTATACGTTATACGTTATACGTTATACGTTATACGTTATACGTTATACGTTATACGTTATACGTTATACGTTATACGTTATACGTTATACGTTATACGTTATACGTTATACGTTATACGTTATACGTTATACGTTATACGTTATACGTTATACGTTATACGTTATACGTTATACGTTATACGTTATACGTTATACGTTATACGTTATACGTTATACGTTATACGTTATACGTTATACGTTATACGTTATACGTTATACGTTATACGTTATACGTTATACGTTATACGTTATACGTTATACGTTATACGTTATACGTTATACGTTATACGTTATACGTTATACGTTATACGTTATACGTTATACGTTATACGTTATACGTTATACGTTATACGTTATACGTTATACGTTATACGTTATACGTTATACGTTATACGTTATACGTTATACGTTATACGTTATACGTTATACGTTATACGTTATACGTTATACGTTATACGTTATACGTTATACGTTATACGTTATACGTTATACGTTATACGTTATACGTTATACGTTATACGTTATACGTTATACGTTATACGTTATACGTTATACGTTATACGTTATACGTTATACGTTATACGTTATACGTTATACGTTATACGTTATACGTTATACGTTATACGTTATACGTTATACGTTATACGTTATACGTTATACGTTATACGTTATACGTTATACGTTATACGTTATACGTTATACGTTATACGTTATACGTTATACGTTATACGTTATACGTTATACGTTATACGTTATACGTTATACGTTATACGTTATACGTTATACGTTATACGTTATACGTTATACGTTATACGTTATACGTTATACGTTATACGTTATACGTTATACGTTATACGTTATACGTTATACGTTATACGTTATACGTTATACGTTATACGTTATACGTTATACGTTATACGTTATACGTTATACGTTATACGTTATACGTTATACGTTATACGTTATACGTTATACGTTATACGTTATACGTTATACGTTATACGTTATACGTTATACGTTATACGTTATACGTTATACGTTATACGTTATACGTTATACGTTATACGTTATACGTTATACGTTATACGTTATACGTTATACGTTATACGTTATACGTTATACGTTATACGTTATACGTTATACGTTATACGTTATACGTTATGCGTTATACGTTTAACGTTATACGTTATACATTATACGTTATACATTATACGTTGTACGTTTAAACGTTATACGTTGTACGTTATAGGTTATACGTTTAACATTATACGTTATACGTTATACGTTATACGTTATACATTATACGTTATACGTTAAACGTTTTACGTTATACGTTATGCGTTATACGTTATACGTTATACGTTGTACGTTATACGTTATACGTTGTACGTTGTACGTTGTACGTTGTACGTTGTACGTTGTACGTTGTACGTTGTACGTTATACGTTATACGTTATACGTTATACGTTATACGTTATACGTTATACGTTATACGTTATACGTTATACGTTATACGTTATACGTTATACGTTATACGTTATACGTTATACGTTATACGTTATACGTTATACGTTATACGTTATACGTTATACGTTATACGTTATACGTTATACGTTATACGTTGTACGTTATACGTTATACGTTGTACGTTGTACGTTGTACGTTGTACGTTGTACGTTATACGTTATACGTTCTACGTTATACGTTATACGTTATACGTTATACGTTATACGTTATACGTTATACGTTATACGTTATACGTTTTACGTTATACGTTATACGTTATACGTTGTACGTTGTACGTTGTACGTTGTACGTTGTACGTTGTACGTTGTACGTTGTACGTTGTACGTTGTACGTTGTACGTTGTACGTTGTACGTTGTACGTTGTACGTTGTACGTTGTACGTTGTACGTTGTACGTTGTACGTTGTACGTTATACGTTATACGTTATACGTTATACGTTATACGTTATACGTTATACGTTATACGTTATACGTTATACGTTATACGTTATACGTTATACGTTATACGTTATACGTTATACGTTATACGTTATACGTTATACGTTATACGTTATACGTTATACGTTATACGTTATACGTTATACGTTATACGTTATACGTTATACGTTATACGTTATACGTTATACGTTATACGTTATACGTTATACGTTATGCGTTATACGTTTAACGTTATACGTTATACATTATACGTTATACATTATACGTTGTACGTTTAAACGTTATACGTTGTACGTTATAGGTTATACGTTTAACATTATACGTTATACGTTATACGTTATACGTTATACATTATACGTTATACGTTAAACGTTTTACGTTATACGTTATGCGTTATACGTTATACGTTATACGTTGTACGTTATACGTTATACGTTGTACGTTGTACGTTGTACGTTGTACGTTGTACGTTGTACGTTGTACGTTATACGTTATACGTTATACGTTATACGTTATACGTTATACGTTATACGTTATACGTTATACGTTATACGTTATACGTTATACGTTATACGTTATACGTTATACGTTATACGTTATACGTTATACGTTATACGTTATACGTTATACGTTATACGTTATACGTTATACGTTATACGTTATACGTTATACGTTGTACGTTGTACGTTATACGTTGTACGTTGTACGTTGTACGTTGTACGTTGTACGTTATACGTTATACGTTATACGTTATACGTTATACGTTATACGTTATACGTTATACGTTATACGTTATACGTTATACGTTATACGTTATACGTTGTACGTTGTACGTTGTACGTTGTACGTTGTACGTTGTACGTTGTACGTTGTACGTTGTACGTTGTACGTTGTACGTTGTACGTTGTACGTTGTACGTTGTACGTTGTACGTTGTACGTTGTACGTTGTACGTTGTACGTTGTACGTTGTACGTTGTACGTTGTACGTTGTACGTTGTACGTTGTACGTTATACGTTATACGTTATACGTTATACGTTATAGGTTATACGTTTAACATTATACGTTATACGTTATACGTTATGCGTTATACGTTATACGTTATACATTATACGTTGTACGTTATACGTTATATGTTTAACGTTATACGTTATACGTTGTACGTTATTCGTTATACGTTTAACGTTATACATTATACATTATACGTTATACGTTATATGTTACACGTTATACGTTATACGTTATAAGTAAATACGTTATATGTTTAACGTTATACGTTATACGTTATACGTTATACGTTAAAAGTTATACGTTATACGTTATACGTTATACGTTATACGTTGTACGTTGTACGTTATACGTTATACGTTATACGTTATACGTTAAAAGTTATACGTTATACGTTATACGTTATACGTTATACGTTGTACGTTGTACGTTATACGTTGTACGTTGTACGTTATACGTTATATGTTTAACGTTATACGTTATACGTTGTACGTTATACGTTATACGTTAAACGTTATACGTTATACGTTATACGTTATACGTTATACGTTATACGTTATACGTTATACGTTATACGTTATACGTTATACGTTATACGTTATACGTTATACGTTATACGTTATACGTTATGCGTTATACGTTTAACGTTATACGTTATACATTATACGTTATACATTATACGTTATACGTTTAAACGTTATACGTTGTACGTTATAGGTTATACGTTTAACATTATACGTTATACGTTATACGTTATACGTTATACGTTATACATTATACGTTATACGTTAAACGTTTTACGTTATACGTTATACGTTATACGTTATACGTTATACGTTATACGTTGTACGTTATACGTTATACGTTGTACGTTGTACGTTGTACGTTATACGTTATACGTTATACGTTATACGTTATACGTTATACGTTATACGTTATACGTTATACGTTATACGTTATACGTTATACGTTATACGTTATACGTTATACGTTATACGTTATACGTTATACGTTATACGTTATACGTTATACGTTATACGTTATACGTTATACGTTATACGTTATACGTTATACGTTATACGTTATACGTTATACGTTATACGTTATACGTTATACGTTATACGTTATACGTTATACGTTATACGTTATACGTTATACGTTATACGTTATACGTTATACGTTATACGTTATACGTTATACGTTATACGTTATACGTTATACGTTATACGTTATACGTTATACGTTATACGTTATACGTTATACGTTATACGTTATACGTTATACGTTATACGTTATACGTTATACGTTATACGTTATACGTTATACGTTATACGTTATACGTTATACGTTATACGTTATACGTTATACGTTATACGTTATACGTTATACGTTATACGTTATACGTTATACGTTATACGTTATACGTTATACGTTATACGTTATACGTTATACGTTATACGTTATACGTTATACGTTATACGTTATACGTTATACGTTATACGTTATACGTTATACGTTATACGTTATACGTTATACGTTATACGTTATACGTTATACGTTATACGTTATACGTTATACGTTATACGTTATACGTTATACGTTATACGTTATA